>SJYC01094417.1:0-27729 GCA_006408675.1 Madoqua kirkii
GGGGGGGGGGGGGTTGGAGGGTGGGGGGGCTTTTGAGGTGGGGGTGGGGGGTCGGGGATCTGGGGCTGCTCAAGGGGCAGCAGGTTGTTGAGATGAAGGGGCAGCTGGCTCTTCAGGATTCCAGCCTAGAGGGGTCCCCCAGAAGGCCCTCCACCAGCATCAGCTTGGATGTGGACTCAGTGCCAGGTGGACGAGGGGATCAAGTCTTGGCCTCAACCAAAGAGACCATGTCATTCCCTTTTCACTTGAAAAAATGCTTTCCAACCGTAGTCTCTCCTTCAGGCCTCAGACTTTCCCAGACGACGAGACAGCAGCGAGAGCATGTGGGTGCCTGGGGACCTTTCTCAGGCTGGCCTGGCAGCGCATGCTCTGAAGCGGCCCCTGGATTCTGCTGGGAGCCGCGAGAGAGGCTGTGCAAGAGACCAGGGTTTCCTGAGGCTTCAGGCCTCTGCGGGACCTGCCCTGGCCTGACTTGCAGCAGAAGTAAGCCCTTCAGACACCTTCCCAAGGGTGGGGACCGTAGCAGCTGCCAGTTGAGAGGTCACCATGGTGATGGGCGACAGCCGGCAGCCCCTGCCTGCATCTCCCCCCACCTCCAGCCTGGCAGGCCTGCCCCAGCCCTCAGCCCCAGGGACCAGCAGGGCTGCAGGGCCTGCCCACCGGCTGCCCTGGGGCCACTTCTCAGCCTCCACTTTCCCTCTGGCAGCACGGATTCAAAAGCAGATTCTAAGTTGAGTCAAATGTGCATAAAAGCATCTCTTGAGGACTCCAAGGCTTACAAGTGTCAGTGATTGTCCCTGTTATAAATAAAATCAAACTCATTACTCAGGAGATAGTAAAGATTATGATGTCAGGAAGAACCTCACCTGGTCAGAGTGGCCCAATTTTTCCTCCTGAGGGTCCTTGGGGCCTGGTGATTCATTCTTCTGTTTTCTGGGGTCCTGCTGAAATCTGTGCTTTAAGATGGTTTACTTCCATTCTGTCTGAGGTGAAGAGTAACTGATCAACTCCTTTCTCAAAATTCTTCAGCTATGTTAAGGCCAGTGAAATCTCTTAGGCAAGCTAAGCCACCCCAACTATTCTGACTCCTGCTTTTAACAACTGAACATCTTATTTTTCTTTCAGGATGACATCGACATACCTGCTCAATAAA
Source organism: Madoqua kirkii (assembly GCA_006408675.1). Taxonomy (NCBI): domain Eukaryota; kingdom Metazoa; phylum Chordata; class Mammalia; order Artiodactyla; family Bovidae; genus Madoqua; species Madoqua kirkii. The sequence goes on from SJYC01094417.1 coordinate 1,154, forward strand.
TTAGCACCAGCTGACTTACTTGGCTTGGCCAGGTCCTCCAGCCCATAGGAAAAAGGGAGCGGACCAGAGGATTAGAGGAGAGGGCTGGGGAGTCCTCTCACCACTTACCAAGCTTAGAGGACCAGCACCCGTTTTTTAATAAAAATGCATTAATTGTAACCTTTTTTTGAGGGTCTGTTTCTCATATCTTTGATCATCTCTGTTGCTCTTCTCTGAATCCCTTAAAGTTCTCAATGTTCTTTTGAAAGGATGTTCATAAAAATTCCCCATTATTCTGATCAGGGCTCAGGGAGCTACATGAAATCACAGAAGAATCACTTTTGAACCTCTGTAAGTCATACAGGCATCCGTTACTATAGCCCAGCTGTCAGGCTGGCTTGCTTTCTTTGCATCTAGTAACATGACTTGTCACTGCACAGTCAGAGCTTCTGGTCAGCTGGGGTCCCTGGAATTTTTGTCTTTGTCTTCTATCTTCTAGACCCAATGCCTGACTCGCAAGGACTTTGTGTTTATATGGTCTGTCTCTCTGCCATTTTATTTAAAATATTTTCACTGAAGCAGAATACACAAACACAGAAGTGCTCGTGTAAGTATACAACTCTATACACTTTCACACACAGAGCCCCTGTAACCAACATTTAGATGGAGTGCCGGTACATTGTCAACAGCCCAGAAGCCCTTCCTGTGCCCTTCCCCCACCTTCCCCCCACCGCTCCCCACCCCCATTTGCCCGTGTGAACCACTGTCCTGATTTCTAAGGTCGTAGATTAATTTAGCCTGTTTTTATTCTTTGTAAAATGCAGTCCGAATGTGCACTCTTTTGTGTCTGGTTCATTCACGTGACTCCTTCTGTCTTTTGTTAAGCTCACCCTCTTTATTTGGATTCCTAGAAGGATCTAGAAGGATCTAGAGACCTGAGGACCCAGACATTTCAGCCTCGGATGTGTCAGCGTCAGCTGTGGCTAACTAACCTAGTCCCCATGACACACCAGGGTTCTAGGTAGAATTTTTCTTTACCATTTACTGGTTATTTTGTCCCTCCTTTTCCTCAAAACCCATCGTCTCCTCCCAGGTTGCTTCATACTCTTACCTCAGGGTCCTCTCAGAAGACGTTGTGTGTGTGTGTGTTACCATATAAAAAACCCAGAAGGAGGGTTTTAACCCTGTGGGGAGTTACTCTTGCATTTTGAGGGAGATGATGGTGAGAGGCGAGGCTGTGTTTAGGGAGATTCCGTTCGGTGATTCGGCGATCAGTCCCTGATTGTGGTTTGTCTACTCTGCTGTAGGCCTGGCCGGTGTGGAGGCAGGGAATGTTAGCGCAGAGCTTCCAGCCTTTCCCACCACATAGCACCCAAGAAAACAGCACTATTTACATGGCAAACTGCAGTGCATGGAGGAGATATTTCTGTAGTAGTAAGTGATAGAATGTAATACAATGTTTTACACCACTCACATACTTAGAGCTGTTACAGTTATGTACATATTTATATGTAAACAAATAGAATACATTTAAATATGTTTAGTAAATATGTGTAATATATGTGTTTCTATTTTTATATGGATTTGTATTCAAGGAATCTGAACAGCTCCTCCTTTGTGCTGTGTATAATGGTGACTTGTGTGTCAGGGATGATGTGACTGGAATTTCGAGTCCAAACTAGTTTTTTGTTGTTTAGTTGCCCAGTCGTGTCCGACTCTTTGGGACCCCATGGACCACAGCACGCCAGGCCTCTCTGTCCTTCACCATCTCCTGAGCTTTGCCCAAGTTTATATCCATTGCACTGGTGATGCCATCCAGCCATCTCATCCTCTGACGTCCCCTTCTCCTTCTGCCTTGTCTTTCCCAGCATCAGGGACTTTTCCAATGAGTTGTCTGTTTGCATCGGATGACCGAAATCCTGGACTTTCAGCTTCAGCATCAATCCTTCTAATGAGGATTCAGGGTTGATTTCCCTTAAGATTGACTGGTTTGATCTAAATTAAACTAGTTTAGTTCCCATCAATTCTTTTTAATAAAGCAGTGCTTACTGGCAGAGTGAACATGCCTTTTTAGAGTGATGCTTCCTCAGTTAGCTTAGACGACTCAAAGGCCTGTCACTCAAAATCACAATGAAAGTGTCCAGTGTAAGTGAAGCTGAGGTTGAGCTGAGCCTGCCCAGAGCCTCCCCCACCCCCACGGGCCTTCTCTGGGCACACAGAACACAAGTCCTCCAGCAGCGCACGGGCCCCTCGTTCACGGGCAGCAGCTGCAGACTCTGTGGCTGGCTGCCCAAGCCCAGGGCCAGGTGGCAGGGCCGCAGGTGTGGGGCGCTCTTCTCCTGTGTGTCTTCAGGACCATGCGCATGCCATTGGACTCCGCACCCCTGGCTGCCCGCCCGGGAGCCCTCAGTGAGGTGGCTCAGCTGCTCAGGACCTGCCCAGCTGCCCTGGAGGATGGGGTCCCCTCCCATGGCCTTCCTGGAGCTCGCTTGCAGCACTCCAGTTGGCCCACCATTTGGGACATTCTTCCTAAGATGTTGCCGTGAGTGAGGCCAGTGCTCCAGAACCCTTGCCTCAGGCTGTTCAGACTGGTTAACAAAATGCCATGGACTTGGGTAAATTTATTTCATTGTTCTGGAGGCTGGAAGTCCAAGATCAAGGTGCCAGCATGCTCAGGTTCCTGTGAGGGCCTCTTCCAGGTTACTGACTCCCAACTTCTTGACCTCACATGGTGGGAAGAGAGGATGGAACTCGTGGGAGTCTTTTGATAAGGACATTAATCCCATTCATGAGGGCTTCACCTTCATGACCTCATCACCTCCCAAAGGCCCCACCTGAAACATAACATAGAGGTTAGGATTTTGAGATGTGGATTTAGGGAAAACAGATTCAGTCCATGGCACCCCTCCAGCAAGCAAGCTAGTGTTTGAACCAGTTGAGACGGCAGTAGAGCCTTGTTGGGCCGCTTCTTGACTGTCTATTCAGAGGCTGGTGAAAAGACATCTGAACATGCGTGGGGCTGAAGACCTTCACACAGGATGCACACAGGTGAGCCATGGACTGGCGTTATTGGAATAAACCCTCTGCTGCATTTTCTTTGCACTTAAAGAGCATTTTTTTTCCTGGTCTTAGGCAACATGTGATCTATGGTGAATAGGGAATTATTCGCCCTCTAAGGGTGAATAGAGGGTGGACTTGGTGCTGGCAGAGTGTTTTGGTCATGGAAAGAAAAAAACTTATGTAGACTATGCATCTGTTCCTAGGAGGGCAAATTGCTGCCCCCACCATGGTGGACGGGATTCAGTGTCATCAACCTGTCCCCAGGTGACTGATGAGTCAGCTCAGGGAATAGTACTATATGGAGAGTATATCTGCATACCTCTTCCAAGCCCACCTCATCACCAGTCTTCCAATCTCGTTCTGTTTAAGTTCTTGACTAGTTGGCCAACCTATTAGTCTCTGCTCATGAATCATTGTAGATCAATGCTTCAGTCATTTCCCTTGTAATGGGTCAGAGCAGCATACCCAAGTGTGGTGTGTGTTAAACCCCCAAACCCACAGGTCTGCCAAATATGGAAATATATATCTCTTTCTTTGTATCAGGAAGTGCACTCTGTCACTCACTTCTGACATTTTTTGGACCCCTCAGTCAGTTCAGTCACTCAGTTGTGTCCGACTCTTTGTGACCCATGGACTACAGCATGCCAGGCTTCCGTGTCCATCACCAACTCCTGGAGCTTGCTCAAACTCATGTCCATCATGTCGGTGATGCCATCCAACCATCTCATCCTCTGTCGTCCCCTTCTCCTCCTGCCTTCAATCTTTGCCAGCATCAGGGTCTTTTTCAATGAGTCACTTCTTCAGGTGACCAAAGTATTGGAGTTTCAGCTTCAGTATCAGTCTTCCAATGAATACTCAGGACTGATCTCTTTTAAGATGGACTGGTTGGCTCTCAGGATGCACACAGGTGAGCCATGGACTGGCGTTATTGGAATAAACCCTCTGCTGCATTTTCTTTGCACTTAAAGAGCATTTTTTTTCCTGGTCTTAGGCAACATGTGATCTATGGTGAATAGGGAATTATTCGCCCTCTAAGGGTGAATAGAGGGTGGACTTGGTGCTGGCAGAGTGTTTTGGTCATGGAAAGAAAAAAACTTATGTAGACTATTGCATCTGTTCCTAGGAGGGCAAATTGCTGCCCCCACCATGGTGGACGGGATTCAGTGTCATCAACCTGTCCCCAGGTGACTGATGAGTCAGCTCAGGGAATAGTACTATATGGAGAGTATATCTGCATACCTCTTCCAAGCCCACCTCATCACCAGTCTTCCAATCTCGTTCTGTTTAAGTTCTTGACTAGTTGGCCAACCTATTAGTCTCTGCTCATGAATCATTGTAGATCAATGCTTCAGTCATTTCCCTTGTAATGGGTCAGAGCAGCATACCCAAGTGTGGTGTGTGTTAAACCCCCAAACCCACAGGTCTGCCAAGTATGGAAATATATATCTCTTTCTTTGTATCAGGAAGTGCACTCTGTCACTCACTTCTGACATTTTTTGGACCCCTCAGTCAGTTCAGTCACTCAGTTGTGTCCGACTCTTTGTGACCCATGGACTACAGCATGCCAGGCTTCCGTGTCCATCACCAACTCCTGGAGCTTGCTCAAACTCATGTCCATCATGTCGGTGATGCCATCCAACCATCTCATCCTCTGTCGTCCCCTTCTCCTCCTGCCTTCAATCTTTGCCAGCATCAGGGTCTTTTTCAATGAGTCACTTCTTCAGGTGACCAAAGTATTGGAGTTTCAGCTTCAGTATCAGTCTTCCAATGAATACTCAGGACTGATCTCTTTTAAGATGGACTGGTTGGCTCTCCTTGCAGTCCAAGGGACTCTCAAGAGTCTTCTCCAACACCACAGTTGAAAAGCATCAATTCTTCAGTGCTCAGCTTTTTTTATGGTCCAACTCTCACATCCATACATGACTACTAGAAAAATAGCTTTGACTAGATGGACCTTTGATGGCAAAGTAATGTCTCTGCTTTTTAATATGCTGTCTAGGTTGACCATAGCTTTTCTTCCAAGGAGCAGGTGTCTTTTAATTTTATGGCTGCAGTCACCATCTGCAGTGATTTTGGAGCCCCCAAAAATAAAGTCTGATACTGTTTACCCATCTATTTGCCATGAAGTGATGGGACTGGATGCCATGATGTTACTTTTATGAATGTTGAGTTTTAAGCCAGTTTTTTCACTCTTCTTTCACTTTCATCAAGAGGTTCTTTGTTTTCTGCCATAAGGTGTTATTTGCACATCTGAGGTTATTGATATTTCTCCTGGCAATCTTGATTCCAGCTTGTGCTTCATCCAGCCTGGCGTTTCCCATAATGTACTCTGCATATAAGTTAAATAAGCAGGGTGACAATATACAGCCTTGACATACTCCTTCCCTGATTTGGAACCAGTCTGTTTTTCTATATCCAGTTCTAACTGTTGCTTCTTGCCCTGCATACAGATTTCTCAGGAGGTAGATAAGGTAGTCTTGTATTCCCATCTCTTTTAAGAATTTCCCACAGTTTGTTGTGACCTATACAATTAAAGGCTTGGTGGAGTCAATAAAGAAGTAGATGTTTTCCTGGAACCCTTTTTTTGGACCCCTGGGTCCATAGAAAACTCATAGTATGAAACACCTCCAAACTTTCATAGGGTTTATCTCCAGTCCCCTGAAATGCATGTGACTTACTAAGGCACCTAAAATATTTTCTGCTTCCTGCTCACCAGGTCCAGTTTGCACAGTGACACCAATGAAATGCAGTGATGTTCTCTGAGCATCTAGATGATCAAGTTCTTATGGACTATGGTACAACAGAGAACAAGTTGTACGGCCCTGACATAAAGCCTCAGGTGAGTATACTGGCGTCCCCGCCATGTGAAGGCAATCAGCTTAGCTACTTGGAATCACAGAAATGCTTTCCCTAGGACTGTAGCTTCATATCAGGTGCCAAGTGTGTTTTTGCCTTTTCCTAGTACAGATACCTATCTGGAACTGCATTTGCACTTGGCATCACCATAGGACCATTCTCTATAATCTATAGTCGTTCTATATGATCTGTTTGGCTTCTGCACCCAGTCAAATGTGAGTTAAATATTAATGTGGTCAGAATCACCACTCCTGCATTTTTTAAGTATTTGATGGTTGCACTAAGCTGTGCAGTTCTCTGAGGAGTTTTGATATTTCTTTGGGTTCACTATCTTGGTAGCAGGGGTTGGGGGGAGGTTCCATTTGAAAGGAGATAGTTTCCTTTTGGCCCTTACTACCATAATGGGCTTCATTCCATGAGTCAGCGAGCCACTGTGAGGTTCAGGGAATAATAGTAACTTATCTATTACTAGGACACATTCTGGGAAAATGACAACAGGATAGACCCTCAGGGACCCACTGTAAGGCCTGATCTCCATGAGTTCACACTCTGACTGTGGGAGTATTGCAGAAATTTGAGTCTCCTGTGGTTAGCATGAGATGAGAAATATTAATAGTACCTAATAGTCCCTGGAAAGTCTGGATAGTTCCCTCTCCCTCTTCTGTTCAGTGGCCCCAGGTCTCTGGGGAGGATTCGGGGGAGGTTCACAGGAGACCTGTGGCTGCACTGTACATGCTTGCTCACAGAGATCCCACCCCCAGTCAAGGGATCCTAGGCCTTTGGGTCCAAACACTGGGTAAGTTTTGTTTCTCCACTGTGATTTTGCCCACTAGACCCAGAATTTTTCTGCTTATATATGTCAAGCAGCATCTTTCTTTTCTTCAGTGTTTATTTATGTGGCCGCTTCGGGTCTTGGGTGCAGCGTGTGGCATCTCTAGCTGAGGCCGTAGGCTTAGTAGTTGCAGTGCGTGGGCCTGTGCTGCCCTTTGGCATGTGGGATCTTAGTTCCAGCAGTCGTACCCACATCGCCTGCATCAGAAGGCAGATTCTTAACCGCTGGACCACCAGGGAAGGGCCACCAAGCAGCATCTTAATAGTCTGCACATCTCCTGCAGGCCAGGGACCCCATGATCTGTCAGCCAGGGCCAGAGGTCCCTGAGGCCCAAATGTTCCCCTGGCCGCTCCAGCCCAAGTTCTCATGACTGTGTGCACTGTGTCTTTGAAACCCCCGACCCCTCCTCTGCTGGAATCTCACTTCTTTGCCATTAACATCAGGGAGCCTAATTCCACCACAGCCTCTCCCACTGTCATTTCCTGCTTCCAGGAAACAGCCAAGAACTTCTCAGGGAGGCCTGTGAACACTTGACAATGGAATTCTCTGGCCCCGTGGAGGGAGCTATGGTCTGGGCCTCACGGGGAGGGGGTAGGTGTGGCTATGATGTTGTGCAAAAAAGGTCCAGCCAACATTCCTCGTGTCCTGAGCCTACATTTTCCTTTCCTTCAGTGTGCTGGAGAAGTCCTCCTTCTCTGCCAGCCACTGTTGAGTCCAGCATAGCTCAGATTCCCCTCCCAGGGGCTCACACCAGGGCATGAATTCTGACTCTTCAGTGAGCATGACTGTTTCATTAAATTCTCTCTGGTCTAGTTTTATGTTTTATCCATCTCCACTCAGTGACCTTAGAACTTCCCTTTGAAAGATGCTGCAGGATTCCTGCTGGTTTCCTATGAACCTTTTGGCCTACAGGCCCTCTCCTGTTCCAGGCTGTGTCCGTCTCCATCTAGGCTATCCTAGAATACAACTCTGATCATGGGCTTGGAAGAAGGCCACACAAAGGGTGTGGGATGGTCCTGAGGTGACGTGGCAGCCACGTCTGTCTGCTCAAATGTCCCAGCCTGTGAGTCAGGATCCCACCTTTTGCAACCAGTGGAAAGGATAAGAAATCTGGTGGAGTTGAAAATGTAATTGCTTGTCTGTTACCTGGTTCCCCTTATAATCAGTCCCTGGGAATATCTGCCCAACAGGACATCAATGACTCCCTCAAGACTACCCTGAAGGACTTGGGGGTCTCTACCCATGTTCTGAGTTGGTCATTCAGGACCTTCAGTTTGTCCCTTCTCTGTGTATGGTCTCTGGGGCTGTCAGAGGAGACCTCCTACCCCACAGACCCGTGATCACCACTGTCAGCACAGCCTAGCCACTCCATCTGCCTACATCTTGCCTTCCACCTGCATTTCTCCAGTGCCACTGCCAGGGATAATTTGAGCAAGTATGATGCTACTGTATTTTAAAGGTGACTTGCACCTTCTTTCCCTCTGGTGAAGGGTTCATCATGGTACATCGCCAGGATGTGAGCAGTCCCATCCTTGAATTTCACATGAGAATTATGTTCCTCTGTGTCCATTCTTGATATCAGTGACTTCATCACTCAGAGTCTCAATGGGAAAGAGAAGGTGCTGTGAAGTGGGGTAATTGAAGAGGGTTTTACAAAGAGATATTTACAAGGTTGTGAGCAGGGTGAAAAGAGAGCAACAGGTACAGCACCTTCGGGTTGGGAGGAACTGGGATCCCCTGTCTTACCTGGGTCTGAATGGTGCCCAGAACCTGGAGAGAGAGCTGTAGGTGTAGGAAGAGGATCTGTCATTTGGGGGAAGAGGAATGCTGTTCTGTCAATCTTCTGAAAGAGCCAAAGAATATGGGAGGAGGGCAGCGATGTTGGCAAGTGGGTGCTGGGGAGGGAGAGGGGCAGCCTTTCAACCCAGTGCTCCTCTGGGCACAGAAAACCTTTTGTCAGCATGCCACCCTGGAAATCCTCAACCTCTGTCTAGACTAGTCACCTCAGAAGTTATAGTGACACTTCCTGATTTAAGCCTGCAGTCATGCTTCTTCATTAGAATGTCTTTAGAACATAGCTTGTGAAGTGTGATGAATTCTTGTGGATAGTAGGAAAATAGCTTTCATTTTCAGCTGCAGTTTTTAAAATGTCACACTGTCTGTATCATACTTAAGATGGTTCAGGCAAAAAGGAAACTATGTGGCTGTAAATATAGACGCAGCCACGCTAGCAGTTCTTTAATCTGGGTGGTGGGTCTGTGGGTGGTCATCCATGTAGTCTTTTTCCGTATGTTTGAAATTTTTCAAAATAAAAAGTCAACAACATGGTAGGGCGTCTGTGACTTCCCGTATACTCGAAGAAGTGGAAGCAGATGGAAGCATTTGATAGCTCGCAGCTGTCTGGCCACACAGGTGGGGCAGCATTTCTCACCTTGGGGTCACTCCACCAGCCTGGATGCAAATACCGAGGGAGCTGGAAGAAACACAGGTTCCTGGGCACCGCCTGCCTGAATCGGCGGTCATGTGGGTGGGGCAGTGGCATCTGCCTACGGAAAGGACTCCCTAGATGAGAAGCCTGACTGTGGTCAACTACCCACCCAACTAAGGGTCAGGAGTGAAACAGTTTGATTCTGTTTCCTTTGGGCAGTTGACGTTGGGCACTTTGCCTAACTTCCCAGAGCCCCTGTGGTTCATATGCAAAGTGGTGACCTTACATGAAAACCAGCTTCCCTACCTCACTGGTTAGTTTAACTCCATTCTGTGTTTTCCTTAATGCTTTCTGAGGTGCTTTCCAGGTGGAGGTGACAAGCTGGGCAGTGAGGAAGAATTATTGTGTACTGAACTATCATTATTCATTTTTCTAAGCGTGGCATTTACAGCATTGGGTTTGACGCTCATAACAGTGGTTAGAGACACGGTGCTGACCCTCCCTTTCCAGAGGAGGGAATATGCTTGTCCAGGTTTGTGGCGGTTTTCCTGCTGCTGCTATAATAAATGGCCACCAATGTAGTGCCTTAAAACCACACAAGCTTGGGGCTTGCCTGGAGGCCCAGTGGTTAAGATTCTGCTCTCCCGATGCAGGGGGCACAGCTTCAGTCCCTGGTTGGGGAGCTAAGATCCCATATGCCACACAACTTGGCCAAAAAAAAGAAAACTACAGATTTATAGCTTTGGAGGTCAGATGTCCTAAAATCAAATTCAACAGGGCCATGTTCCTTCTGGAGGACCTGAGGGGAACTTGTTTCCTTCCCTGGCCCAGCTTCTAGAGACAGCTGACATCCTTGGTGAGGGCCCCTATTTGCATCTTCACCCTGGCAGTGTGGCATCTCCAGATCACTCTCTCTGACCTTCCCTTCTATTGTCATATCTCCTCCTCTGACTGTGACCCTGCTTCCCCCTTAAAGGAAGACCCTTGTGAATACACTACTGCGAGCGTGCATGTGTGCTAAGTCGCTTCAGCTGTGTCCGACTCTTTGTGACCCCAGGGACTGTAGCCCTCCAGGCTCCTGTGTCTGTGGGATTTCCCAGGCAAGAATACTGGAGTGGGTTGCCATTTCCTTCTCCAGGGGATCTTCCTGACCCAGGAATTGAACCCAGGTCTCCCACATTGGAGGCAGACTCTTTACCATCTTAGCCACCAGGGAAGCCCTAGTGATGATGCTCTGCCCTCTCCCAAATAACCCAGGATCATCTCGCCACCTCAAAATCCTTCATCACAACTGCAGAGTCCCTTTTGCTGGGTAAGTAGCATCATATTCTAGACTTATGTTTAAAATAAAAATGTAAAGCAAAAATCGAATACAGGTGAAACTAATCTTGAAGAAAAACCCTTACACTTCATTAAGGCCACTGGAAACTCAAAGCTGGGAACCAACCATTTGTAGGTCTCTCTCTCTCTTTTTAATCTGTGGCTTCTTTCCCTGGGGCAGCAGGGGAAATGTGGCTGGCTAAGAAGGATCGGTAGAATAAATGAAGGCATGTTTCCTCTTTCTGTTCCTTTCTGTTCCACCTCCTCTCCATCCCCTCTCTGCCCCCCTCTCTCAGTTAAGCACACATCTGCTCCGTCCCCTAGATGGATGCTCTGTGCTGGGGCATCCGCGGGCACACGCGAGCCTCTTCCCCTTCCTCTGATGAAGGCCAGCTGGTGCAGGTACGTGCTGTCAGCGCCTCTCCTTGGCCTCTAGACCTCTGTCCTCTGGCTCTCCTAAGCCTTGGCATGGGCAGCACCTGCAGGCTGTTCACACCCCCAGGTGTGCCATCCGGAAGCATCAGTGAGTGTCTCAGAGGCTTCTTGGACCTGTGGCCACTGGAGCGACTGTGAGATGGCTTCCTCTTCACGCTCAGGTGGGAGCTGATAAGACTGGGTCCCAGTGTCCACCTAAGGCGACTTGCCGCCAAGTCCTCAGGCTGGCTCCCCTCCTCCTTGGTTTCCCACCCTTTTTCTGCACTGCTCCTTCCTGGGGTCACTCTAAGCCCACTTCTTGGGTAAACTAGGATGAGACCTAGGATCCAGGACCCTTTACTGCAGTGCTTACAGCTGAACAGACATCTCCTCCAGCAGAGAAACTATACAGACTAAAAATAACTACACGCAGGCACAGTCAGGGCATTTATGAACAATAGGATATAGAAAGGCCACAAACCAACTGCTACTTTGGAGAGGCTGGGAGCAAAAGCAGGGGGTACTGTGCAATGACCCCTACACAAAGCGCCATCAAGCAGGTGGGCAGCCACCTAAGCCACGTCCCCAGTGGGACCCATGAGCCATGCCCACTGTCACCTTATTTAAGGAGCCAGCTCGCCCTCCTCCCAGGGGAGCAAGGGCACCGTCACTTGTTCTGCTCCTTCCTGCTGCTGCATGAGTCCCATGCTTGATACAATTTTAGTCTTCTTAAATGTATTAAGACTTGCTTTGTGGCCTAACATATGATTTTTTCCTATATATTGCATGTGCCCTTGAGGATAATGCATACTCTGCTGCCTTTGAATGGAAAGTTCTGTGAATGTCTGCTAAATCCATCTGGTCTAATGTGTAGTTTAAGTCCGTGTTTCCAGACTGACATCTGTCCATTGTTGGAAAGCAGGGCATTTAAATCTTTTTAATTTATTTCTGGCTGTACTGAGCCTTCGGTGCTGCTCATGGGCTTCCTCTGGTTGTGGCCAGCAGGGGCTGCTCTCTAGCTGTGGTGCAGGGGCCTCTCGCTGCGGTGGCGTCTCTTGTTGCAGAGCATGGGCTCTGGGCACACATGCGTCAGTAAGCCCAGGGGCTCGTCAGCTGTGGCTCGGGGGCCCTAGGGCATGCTGGCCTCAGTGGCTGCAGCTCGCAGGCTCTGTGAACTACTGAACCTGTGTTGTGCTGTGCCGGTTCAGTTGCTGTGTGGCATGTGAAATCTTCCCGGACCAGGGATCAAACTCATGTCCCTTGTATGGGCAGGCAGATTCTTATCCATTGTGCCACCGGGGAAGTCCAGGACTGTCTTGATTACAGCTGGTTCCCCAGCCTGATCCAGCAGCTGGCAACCGTGGGGGCTGCAGAAGTGCTTGTTGCATATCAGGCAGGTTCTTGGAGTGGAGACGGGCAAGGGTGGGTTCACGGGGATGTTAAGGAACTGGACCAAAAAGGGAGAAAGAAGAGAAGAGGGCATGGTTGATGAAAAGGATGCTGGGTTGGGAAGAACAGAGGGAACTAAGTAGTTTGCTGAGAGGAGAAGGCTGTGTCAGTAGCAGAACTGGGAGATGAGGGCGGGAAAGGAAGCCTGGCGTGAGAGTGGAAGAGGCCCTTGTTCCAAGGTCCAGCTCCTCTAGGAATCAAGGTTTAGGAGTCCTTGTGGGTGGGAGTGTGGGTTTTCCGAGACTGCAATGACTTGAACTTTACTCTGGGTTCTACAACCATTAAGTGTGAAATCAACAGAGGACAACAGGGCATCCCATGATTTGTGGAGGCTGTTATCTCTTGGAGATCCCTGAATGAGAGAGCTGCTCTGTTGTAGACAAAAAGCCCGCTCAAGGCTGCACCAGAATTCTTAGGGAGAGAATTGTCTTTGTTTGGGAAAATATCTTCACTAAACTTTTATGGGACACAAAATGACACTATGATAAGGCATGGTTTTGCGAGAGACCCAAGCAATGAAAGATCTTTTTAAACTAGACTTCAGAAGAAAATGAGAACTTGATCTCAGAGGCAAAGGGAGAGGACCGGTGAGTTGGTGAAAGACCATGTGGCCACAAGACAAGAAGCAGGAGGTTTCTTAAAGGGGCTGGAACGTGGGAGGGGAAACAGTCTCCCATGAGAAGGGGTCTGAGGTCAGTGGTTCTGGAGGACCCAGGCTCTTCCCCGCTGTCCTCAGCCTGGGGACCCTCCCTTCTAGTGATGTGACATCTGTCCAGCTCTGGGCACAGTCCTCTTGCCACTGCATTTGAAGGCAGGGCAGAAGGGGATCAGGAGACAGTGTTTCCTTTTGTATCTTATAATTTTTACCAAGAAGGAACTTATTTTCCAGAAGCTTCTCGGAGGCTACCCCTGGCTAGCTCTGATTTCCCTGTTTCCATGTGTCCATACCTTTACCTGTCCCTGACCACCGTCAGTGGGATTGTCCTGATCAGTCAGGCTCATTGTGGTTCATCCACTGGTCCTGTGGGAGGGCTCAACTTTGGAGAGCATAGCCCCCAAACTTGAATAAAAATGAGGTTTTGTTACCTGGAGAAAGGCAGGAGGTGGCTGTTAGGGAGACATCTCATGGTATCTGATGTGAGTGAAAAGCATGAGAGGTGGGGACCCTGCTGGGGGTGTCACCACAGTAACTTTTTGAGTAAGAATGATGGTCTAAGATTATTTGATATACAAATGACCTCTCCTCTGAGCTTTCAACAATTTGTAAAGTGTGTGTGCCTGTGGGAACTCTCTGCCTTACTTGCTTGCTTTTGTTCATCTGGTAGCCATGGTGGGGTCGCCCCAGTGCTTACGTCCTGATGGGCAGGTACGTCTAGTGCCTTCCTGAGTGTGCATAAGTCAAGGATGGTGTGATCGTCACATCTTGGTCAGAGGATGTGAGTCCAAGATTTCAAGGGGAGTGGCAGAAATGATGTGACAACTGAAGCCCCTAAATGAGTGTGTGACCTCTCTGAATACCTGAGAGTCATGGGAGAAGAAGTGGAGCCAACTTTATATAGATTTTAAGTGGACTGAAGATTTAGCTGACTTGCAGGCCACCATTGCATTGTACAACCAACTCACCACTGATGGGGAAGCACAGGCTCAGGGCAATTTTCAGAGAAGACTCAGAAGAGTCTTTAGAGTACATCTTCGTTCTCTCTCTTTACCTGCCCTGGATTCTTCTTGCTCCTTCTCCCCAGAGTTCATCAAGACCTCGCTGGGGGAGGTCTGTGCAGCTATAGCCCCTTGCTTCCTCCCCAGACCTGCCAGTCATCTTAAAGAGGAGTGGAGTCCCATTTCTCTCTCTCAGCTCTGGAAAGAACAGTAGGAGCTTCCACCTGGATGGACCACCTGAGGGCAGGGAGGCAGAAATCAGGCGTCCAAGGCTGGGAGGATGCTCCTGAAGGTGTCAGGTGGGGTCCCTACATCAGTGAACGGGGCTCCTTGTCTAAAAGGGATTCTCAGGCATGTTCATCCTACATGGATTACTCACACATGGGCTCCTGAGACATAGCTGCTTTTGATTCTCTTGCATGTAGAGCCAAGGAGGTGTTTGGCAGCAATTGTAAGGAGCTCTGAATAAGACCTGCAAAGACAGTTATTAAACTAATCCAGGATAAAGGCAGGAAGGGGTGTTAATTGTACCCAGCTTGACACCAACCTACTTTCTCTGGCATCTTTCTACAAGCTGAAAGTGGGTAGGAGGTCTAGCTGATGCAGAGAAGAATGGCATCTGGTTATGCAGAGCAGGTGACAGCTGATTTGCAACTTTAGGAGGTGAGCATCTCAGGCAGTGCTTGATAGGAGCAAACTTGGCAAAGAGGAACCCAGCTACCTTTCCCATCAGGCAGGAGACAGAGCCTCCTCTGAGGAGGCCAGTGCTGTGCCTCCACCTTCCAGCCTCTTCTCCTTTTGCTGGCCCCAGATTCACCCAGCCTTCGGGGAAACTGTGCTCACCCTAAGGTCAGCCAGCCCCCAGGCTCATATATCTTACTGCTCCATTGTGCTGTGCTCTGTTTGACAAGTTTACCTCGTGCCTGTGATGGCTGCTTCAGCTCCAGCACTCGTCTCTGCATTTCAGCCAGCAGGAAAGAGAAAAGGGGAAGATATGGGCTTATCTCCTCCTTTCATGACACCTAGAAATTGCACACACCATTACTGTTAATGTCCAATTGGCTGGAACCCACATGCAGTTGTGAAGGAGACCAGTTTGCCAAATGAGGCAGAGAGACATGTGAGTCTCTCTGCTGAAGCCTATTATACAGAGTGAAGTAAATCACAAAGAAAAACACCAATACAGTATATTAATGCATATATTGGAATTTAGAAAGGTGATAACAATGACCCTACATGTGAGACAGCAAAAGAGACATAGATGTAAAGAACAGACTTTTGGACCCTGTGGGAGAAGGTGAGAGTGGGATGATTTGAGAGAATAGCATTGAAACGTGCATATTACCATATGTGAAATAGATTGCCAGTCCAGGTTCAATGCATGAGACAGGGTGCTCAGGGCTGGTGCACTGAGATGACCCTGAGGGATGGGATGGGGAGGGAGGTGGGAGGAGGGTTCAGGATGTACACCCATGGCTGATTCATGTCTGCTGCTGCTGCTAAGTCGCTTCGGTAGTGTCCGATTCTGTGTGACCCCATAGATGGCAGCCCACCAGGCTCCTCTGCCCCTGGGATTCTCTAGGCAAGAATATTGGAGTGGGTTGCCATTTCCTTCTCCAACGCATGAAAGTGAAAAGTGAAAGTGAAGTCGCTCAGTCATGTCCAACTCTTAGCGACCTCATGGACTGCAGCCTACCAGGCTCCTCCGTCCATGGGATTTTCCAGGCAGGAGTACTAGAGTGGGGTGCCATTGCCTTCTCCACTGATTCATGTCAATGTATAGCAAAAACCACTATAACATCATAAGTAATTAGCCTCCAATTAAAATAAATTAAAAAAATTATTAAAAATTATAATGTGACAAAGGAGTTGGAAGCAGTGGGACAGAATCAGCACAGCACCTGAGGGAAGAAGGCAGCAGGGGCTCTGGGCTTAATACTAGGCTCTCCTTGCCCCATCCAGACCTGGCCCTAGGCTTTCTACAGGTCTGGGAAGCAGAAACTGAGGCATGGAAGGTATTCCCTGCCAGAGATGGATAAGGTAGGTTGGCAACACCTCTTTCTGCAGACTTCATGATTAGAACTTTTGTGGTAATAGCATATAATAAGGATAATCATATAAAGACTATTTTGTTCTGATAATATTTCATCATAAATGATTATGCTACTGAGTCCAAGCTCAAACTGCTCACCGCATAAGTCAATAAATGGAGAGACAACTTGTTGGGGGAAGGAATTGTGAATTTATTGAGAAAACCAGCAGACAGAGAAGATGGTGGTGAGTGTCCCAAAGAACCATCTTACCCGAGTTAAGATTCAGGATTTTTTCATACTTAAAAGGGAGAGAGTTGTGGCTTGTTGCTGAAGACTTCCTGTTGTGGGAATTCTCTTTTCTTGCAGCTGTCCCATAGGTCTGGTCACAGTGTTCCTATAAACCTCCAACCATAGGCATCTGGTCCCATCACTTCATGGGAAATAGATGGGGGAACAGTGGAAACAGTGTCAGACTTTATTTTTGGTGCTCCAAAATCACTGCAGATGGTGGTTGCAGCCATGAAATTAAAAGACTCTTACTCCTTGGAAGGAAAGTTATGACCAACCTAGATAGCATATTCAAAAGCAGAGATACTACTTTGCCAACAAAGGTCCATCTAATCAAGGCTATGGTTTTTCCAGTATTCATGTATGGATGTGAGAGTTGGATTGTGAAGAAAGCTGAGCACCAAAGAATTGATGCTTTTGAACTGTGGTGTTGGAAAAGATTGTGAGTCCCTTGGACTGCAAGGAGATCCAACCAGTCAATTCTAAAGGAGATCAGTCCTGGGTGTTCTTTGGAAGGAATGTTGCTAAAGCTGAAACTCCAGTACTTTGGCCACCTCATACGAAGAATTGACTCGTTGGAAAAGCCTCTGATGCTGGGAGGGATTGGGGGCAGAAGGAGAAGGGGACCACAGAGGATGAAATGGCTGGACAACAGAGGATGAGGATGGCATCACGGACTCGATGGACATGAGTCTGAGTGAACACCAGGGAGGCCTGGTGTGCTGTGATTCATGGGGTTGCAAAGAGTCGGACAAGGCTGAGCGACCGAACTGAACTGAATACAAGTGTTATTCTCTGTTCTGCAGCTTTTTATCTCTATGAATGGGAAAATGTTATGCCTTTAAAGATCAGGGCCTTGAGAATGGACTATCCTATATATTTCAGGCAATAGAAAACGCACAGAATATAAAGGTTAAAGTAAAGGAAACATCTAATATGGAGTCAGATTTGTTCTTCTCTGTTACAATAATCCTATTGACAACCAAGTTATACCCTTCATGGTGCCTCACACTCTCAAGGCAGGAACATAAAGCATCGTTACCAGAGATGTTTATAAAGTTTCTGTGTCTGCTGCTTCTTGCAAACTCTGCTCTTAGCATTAGTCCGTCTGTGTGTGTGTGTGAGTGTGTGTGTGTGGCGGGGGTGTGCTAGCTAGAAGGATCTCACTTCCTTAAAAGCTTCAAATCTGCTCTTGGCATTATCTCCACATGATGCTTTAATAGTGTTGCATTTGTTTATGTTTTTAGAAGTATTTAAAGTGTTTGTCAAATGTTATTATACCTGAAACCTTGTTTTGGCATTTCTTAATTTCCTTCTATGTGGAGAGTTTCCGCAATGGAAGTGACTGCTGTCTTCCTGTGCCCACCCCCTGGGTGGGTCTTGGCCTCTCCTCTCCCTGCCGAGCACCATGGATCAGCAATCTGCATGATTTCCTCTCCCTGCTCCCCCTGCGCCAAAGATTCTCTGCCCTCCTCTTACCTGTTTTCTTTTTGCCTTCATTAGATTTTGGTGTCAAGGTTATGTGATTTATTAAGTAAATTAAATAATTTTCCTTCCGCTTTTTTTGTACTTTCTGAAAAAGTTTCTATAACATAGGGGTTAATCACACATTGACAATTTAAAGAAATCTACCAGGAAATCCACCAGAGTTCCAGGTCTGCTTTGATGGTGGTTCCCATATAACTTTCACAGATCTTGTTCTTTCAAGCCTTCTGAATCTAATTGCATTGATTTGCGTTGCAAAAGCAGTGATTATTCATATTTACTATGAGAAGCATTTTTTGGTGGTCATTCCTTGTGGCTCAGACGGTAAAGCGTCTGCCTACCCTGCAGGAGACCCAGGTTTGAGACCTGGGTCGGGAAGATCCTCTGGAGAAGGAAATGGCAGCCCACTTCAGTACTCTTGCCTGGAAAATCCCATGGACAGAGGAGCCTGGTAAGCTACAGTCCATGGAGTCACAAAGAGTCAGGTACGACTGAGCAACTTCACTTCACTTCCAAGTTTATTACCGTAAAATTGTGAATAGTTTTAATCGCCTTTGTGCCTTTATCTCCAATGTTTATCACTTCCTTATGTCCATTTATTAATTTTTTTGTTAAAGCTGTTTTATTTATTATATTTGCCAAATGTTTTTCAATTTTGTTTCTTGTCAAAGAACCAGGTTTTTTATTAATTCATTTTTTTATTAACTTATTTTTTCTGCTTCTATATTCATTTTAAGATAATTTTCTTTGTTAAATTTTTTATATAAAAAGAATATTTATGGTTATGATGGGCTTCCCTGGTGGCTCAGTTGGTAAAGAATCTGCCTGCAGTGGAGGAGACCTAGATTTGATCCCTGGGTCAGGAAGATCCCCTGGAGAAGGAAATGGCAACCCACTCCAGTATTCTTGCCTGGGAAATGCCATGGACAGAGGAGCCTGGTGGGCTACAGCCCACGGGTAGCAAAAGGTCAGACGCAACTTAGTGACTAAAGCAGCACAAGGCTATGATGTTTCCTCTGAGTTTAACTATTTTTCCTTAAAGCAGACTATATTTTAGAGCAGTTTTATGTTCACAGTTAAATTGATTGGAAGGTATAGAGATTTCCCATAAACTCCCCTGCCCCCACATACATCGCTCCCCGATTATCCACATCCCCCACTGAGTGGTATGTTTGTTACAGTTGTCAAGCCTACACTGACACATCACAACTACCCAAAGACCACAGTTTACACTAGCAGTCACTTTTAGTGTCATACATTCTGTATATAGAGTGGGTTTGGACAAATGCAAAATGATGTGTATCCATCCTTATAGTATCAGAGAGTATTTTCACTGCCCTGAAATCCTCTATGCTCCAGCAAAAGAAACTATAAGCAAGGTGAACAGACAGCCCTCAGAATGGGTGAAAGTAATAGCAAATGAAACAACTGACAGAGGGTTAATTTCCAAAATATACAAGCAGCTCATACAACTCAACACCAGAAAAACAACTCAATCAAAAAGTGGGGAAAAGACCTAAACAGACATTTTTCCAAAGAAGACATACTGATGGCTCAAAAGGTGCTCAACATCGCTCATTATTGGGGAAATGCAAATCAGAACTGCAGTGAGATATCACCTCACACTGGTCAGAATGGCCGTCATCAAGAAGTCCACAAGCAATAAATGCTGGAGAGGGTGTGGAGAAAAGGGAACACTCTTACACTGTTGGTGGGAATGTAAATTGATACAGCCACAGTGGAAGATGGAGATTCCTTTAAAAACTAGGAATAAAACCACCATATGATCCAGCAATCCCACTCCTAGGCGTATACCTTGAAGAAACCAAAATTTAAAAAGACACAGGTATCCCATTGTTCATTGCAGCACTATTTACAGTAGCTAGAACATGGAAGCAACCTAGATGTCCACTGACAGATGAATGGATAAAGAAGCTGTGATACATGTGCACAATGGAGGATTAGTCAGCCATAGAGAGGAACACATTTGAGTCAGTTCTGATGAGGTGGATGAACCTAGTGAGTGAAGTGAGTCAGAAAGAGAAAGATAAATATAGTATTTTAATGCATATATATATATGGAATCTAGAAAAATGGTACTGAAGAATTAATTTGCAGGGCAGCAGTGGAGAAACAGACGTAGAGAATAGTCTTATGGACATGGGGAGAGGGGAGGAGAGGGTGAGATGTATGGAGAGAATAACATGGAAACTTACATTACCATGTGTAACATAGATAGCCAACAGGGATTTGCTGTGTGGCTTAGAAAACTCAACCAGGGGCTCTGTATCAACCTTGAGGTGTGGAATGGGGAGGGAGACGGGAGGGAAGTTCAAAAGGGAGCGGATATATGTGCATCTATGACTGATTCATGTTGAGGTTTGACAGAAAACAACAAAATTCTGTAAAGCAATTACCCTTCAATAAAAAAAATGAATTAAAAATCCTCTGTGCTCTACCTGTTCATCTCTCCTTTTTTATCTCATCTTTGAGCAGTTGGTTTCAAAAGTGATCTCATTATTGTTTTTCTCAAAATAGCCTGCCCTTATATGCTTAAATTTCTTCTTAAACCACTGCTACTTTAAAGGGTATTTTAAAAAATATCCAGGTGATTAGGGTTTTAAAAATAATTGTTTTAGTATAAAACTTTGAATTTTGGATTTTATCATTTGAGATCACAGAAGATGGATTGAAAATTTTTCTGAGCAAAATTTTATTAGGCATGTCCGACTCTTTGTGACCCCATGGACTGTAGCCAGTCAGGTTCCTCTGTCCATGGAATTTTTCAAGCAAGAATGCTGCAGTGGGCTGCCATTTCCTACTCCAGGGGACCCTCTGACCCAGGGATAGAATCCACATCTCCTGTAGCTTCTGCTTTGTCAGGTGGATTCTTTACCCCCAAGCCAACTGGAAAGTTCTTGACATCATAAATCATCTGTAAATACAAAGATTATGTAATCTTTGGAAATACATTCATTGAAATGAAAAAAAATTTTATTAGGCAATTTGTGTTTTTAATTAGCATTTTATCGGTTTTATAACTTTCACATAAACTCCAAAAGAATGTGCTTTGTGTGTTTTTTAAGAGCCATCAAATAAGTCAACAGAACAGTTAAGGTTAGAAAATACACTGTGTAGTGTTTCTTCTTTTTAGTTAATTTCTATTGGGGTGTAGTTCATCTACAGTGTTGTGTGGGTTTCTGCTGTATAGTTGAGTGAGTCAGCCATACAGATAGACTGGCTCTGCTGGCTCTTCGTTGCCGCCAGCGGGTTTTCTCTAGTTGCGGCGAGTGGGGGCCACTCGCTAGTGCTGCTTGGTGTTCTCATGGCGGTGGCCTCTTGTTGCACAGTGTGGGCTCTAGGGGAATGGGCTTCAGTAGTTGCAGCTCTCGGGCTCTAGAGCGCAGGCTTAGTAGGTTTAAGTGGGGAGCAGGTTTAGTTGCTCCAAGGCATGTAGAATATTTTCAGACCAGGAATCGAATCTGTGTCCCCTGCATTAGCAGACAGATTCTTACCCACTGTACCACCAGAGAAGTCCGCACTGTGTGCTATTTCAATCCTTTGACATTCATGGGACTTACTGCCCAGTTTATGGCCTACTTGGTGTCCTAAAAAGGTTAATTCAGTTCAGTTCAGTTCAGTTGCTCAGGCGACTCTTTGGGACCCCATGAGTCACAGCACATCAGGCCTCCCTGTCCATCACCAACTCCCGGAGTTCACCCAATTTCCTGTCAATTATTGAAAGAAGGATTTTAAAAAATTTTCCACTATCTCTGTGGCTTTGCCTATCCTCCCTTTTGTTTCTTTGATTAAAAAAATGTTTTTTTATTTGGCTGAGCTGAGTCTTAGCTGCAGCCTGCAGGATCTTTAGTTGCAACATGTGGGGTCTAGTTCCCTGACCTGGCCCAGGGATAGAATCTGGGCCCCTTCATTGAGAGTGGGGTTTCTTAGCCTCTGGACCGCCAGGGAAGTCCCTGGTTTCTTTGATTAAAAAAAAAAGTGTTTTGAAGATCACTTATGAGTTGCATGCATTTGTTTTCTTGATGAATTAATCCTTTTGTTATTAGGAAGGGATCCTCCTTAGTAATGCTCTTTGACTTAAAGTAATACTCTTTGACCCAAAGAGTCAATATTCTTTGTCTTAAAACTCTAGTAATACTCTTTTACTTAAAAGCTACTTTGATAGCTATATAGCCATACCAACCTTGGTGGCTCAGACAGTAAAGAATTTGCCTGCTATGCAGGAGACTCAGGTTTGATTCCTGAGTCAGGAAGATCCCCTGGAGAAGGAAATGGCAACCCACTCCAGTATTCTTGTCTGGAGAATCCTATGGACAGAGGAGCCTGGCAGGCTGCAGTCCATGGGGTCACAAAGAGTTGGATACGACTGAGCAACTAACATACAATTCTGTCATGATTAAAATTTGCATGGTATGTTCCACTCTTTTGCTTTCAACCTGTGTCTTAATATTTAACTATATATTTCATCTTGCTTCTATATTCAGTCTGTCAGATTGACCCTTAATTGCTATATTTAATCCATGTTCATTCATTGTCATTATTATATGATTGGATTTATGTCTCCCAATTGAATTGGTTATTATCCACCTCATTAATTCTTTATTCTTTCAATTTTTTTGTTCCTAATTTAAACATTTTATTGAAATTTGACATACAAAAAACTGTCTATATTTAATGTACACACTGTAAGAATTTGGAGATAAGTGCACTTCTATAAAATCATCACCACAATCAGTGCCTTAGTCCTATCCATCACCTCCAAAGACTTCTTCCTACTTTCTCTTTGTTTTTTTTTTTTCATGTGTACTTCTGTGTTTTTATTGCTTTTATCTTTTTTTTTTTTTTTAAATAAGAACACTTAAGATCTGTACTCTTGGTAAATTTTGAAGAATACAATAGAGTATTATCAGCTGTAGACTATGCTATACAATAGCTTCCCATATAGCTCAGTTAGTAAAGAATCTGCCTGCAATGCAGGAGACCTGGGTTTGATTCCTAGGTCGGGAAGCCCCTGGAGAAGGAATTGGCAACCCACTCCAGTATTCTTGCTTAGAGAATCCCCATGGACAGAGGAGGCTGGCGGGCTACAGTCCACGGGGTCCCAAGAGTCGGACACGACTTAGTGACTAAACCACCACCATACAGGACTTCCCTGCTGGCTCAGACGGTAAAGCGTCTGTGCGGGAGACCTGGGTTCAGGCCCTGGGTTGGGAAGATCCCCTGGAGAAGGAAATGGCAATCTACTCCAGTACTGCTGCCTGGAAAATCCTATGGACAGAGGAGCCTGGTAGGCTCCAGTCTATCTTTAGGACTTATTTATCTTAGTTGAAACTTTGTACGGTTTGACTGATACTCCTGTCTCCCCTCTCTCCATTTTCTGCCCATTTTGGGGGTGTGAGAACTGTGTAATAATATTTAATATTCTGTTTTATTTCTTATATTGACTTTTTATGTCTTTGTTATATTTCTTGTAGTGGTTGCTCATGCCGTCTAATAATACATCCTTCATGAGCTATGTAAGAATTTCATTTGTTCCAGCCCATATTTTGTGTTCTCATTGTCTTAGGTTATAATCCCACAATGCATATCATTATTTTTGGTTTAAATGACCAGTATGGTTAAAAATTATTTTAGAATATTATATGCATGCGTGCATGCACATATACACATTACTACAAAGATGAAGTCTTTTATAGTAACTATTTGCACTGATATTTACCCTTCTTGTTGGTCTTCATTCCTTCCTGCAAATCTAGGGTTCAATATCTGGTATGTTGTTTCCTTTCAGAAATATATAACTCTTTAAGTTTGGGAAGTCTTCTTAGCATTTCTTGTAGTGCAAGTGTACTGGAGACAAGTTTTTAAAGTTCTTATGTGTCTGGAAATACCATCATTTTGACTTCAGTTTTGAAGCAACTTGGTACTGGGTATAGTATTTCACGTTAACAGTTTTTTTTCTTTCAGTGTTAAAAGAGATATTCCATTACCTTTTGCCCTACATTGTTTCTAATGAGAAATAATCTGTCCTTTTTCGCTGGTTACTCTTAAAATTTGCTCTTTATTTTTGATTTTCAGTAGTTTGATCATGATGTGCCAAGGTGTGGTTTTCTTTTAATCTGTCCTACTTGAGATTTGCTGGGTTTCTTGGATTTGTGAATTTGGAAGTTCGCTGACCATTATCTGCCTGAATAATTTTCTGCTCTTTCTTTTTTTTCACTCTCCTTCTGGGACTCCAATTACACATATATTAAGATACTAGATATTTGATATTGTCTCACAGACGGATCTCAGATTCTTTGTATTGTTCTTTTCATTCATTTTTCCTTTGGTTTCCATCTGAAAATTTCTATTGCCCTGTCTGTAAGTTTGCTGATTTTTTTTCTTTGCTGAGTCCAGCCTGCCATTAAGGCCATCTGTTGAGTCCTTTATTTGTAATGTGGTTTTTAATTTCCAACATTTCCATTTGATTCTGTTACAATTTCTATGTCTCTGGAAATTACTCATCTCGTTATGTTTTCCACCTTCTTTCTTGGTCCTTTGGGCTTCCCTTGTGGCTCAGCTGGTAAATAATCCACCTGCAGTGTGGGAGACCTGGGTTCAATCCCTGGATTGGGAAGATCCCCTGGAGAAGGAAAAGGTTACCCACTCCAGTATTTTGGCCTACAGAATTCTATGGACTGTATAGTCCATGGGGTTGCAAAGAGTCAGACACAGCTGAGTAACTTGCAGTTTCATTTCACTTCACTAGGTCCTTTAACATTACTTTCATAGTTATTCTAAAATCATTGCCTGAAAAATTTAAAATTTGGATCAGAGCTTACTATTTGCTTCTATTGATTATTTCTTCTTTTGATCATAAATTATATTTTTCTGATTGTTCAGATGTTTTGTGATTTTGTATAAAATAACAGAGAGTGAAGTAAAGAATATTTACCTCCTCCAGGTAGGGACATTAAAATTGAGGAGATGAGTTAAAATTGAGGAGCTGAGTTAAAATTTGTAAAATTGGGGCTGAGTTTTATTTCATCTTTCTTTGAGTGACAAATAGATGAAACTGTTTTGAGAGTATAATCAAGACTTTCCCTTTTCTAGGCCTTGGGGATCTGAGTACCGCTATGATTCTGAAGAATTCTTTGTTCTTTTCAGCTGGGTGACCAGTTTTCTGAGCCATAGGTGGTCTCTCCTGTTGCATTACAGGTTATCAGGATTCTGAGTTATGAGGCATTTTCTTTGCTCTCTGCTTTTGCTCCAGGCTTATTATACCTGTATAGAAAGGTATTCCTAGAACAGTTTCTCTCAGCCACCCTTCCCATCTCTTGGAAGCTGGCAATCCGGTGTACCTTGTATTGATTTTTCTCAGCTTTCCTACTCTGCTCTCCCTCCACCTTCACAGATTGGCTGCCTTGAACTTGGTGGGGCCCCACATACTTCAGATGATGTCTCTCTCAGATCTCCTGTTTGGCATCTCATCCTTTGGCATATTGCTCTGAAAACTCAGTAAAGTCTGTGGGGAAGCAGTGCTGGGAATAGAATGAGTCTGAGGCTGGGACTCCTTGGAATTCCAGTGACTCCAGTCCACACATGGTTGTTAAAGGGCTTTTACAGTTTCAGCTGATTTCTCTTTATCCACAACTGCAGAGGATTCTTCCTCCTCCTGACACTACCAGAGACCAGAAGTGAGAGAAGCTGTAGGTATCTTATCTCCCTCAAATAGCTTGTCATGTGTGATGGTTGCTTA
Organism: Madoqua kirkii; assembly: GCA_006408675.1. Classification (NCBI taxonomy): domain Eukaryota; kingdom Metazoa; phylum Chordata; class Mammalia; order Artiodactyla; family Bovidae; genus Madoqua; species Madoqua kirkii. Next base: position 26,713 of record SJYC01094417.1, read on the forward strand.
CTTAGCACCCAGTGTTCCATGACAGGCTCCAAAAAACTATGGCTGTGTAGTTTATCCAGATTGTTTTAGTTGTTAGGGGGAGAGTGAGAAGCTCTTGCAACTTTCTACGTCCTACCCAGAAGCAGACTCAACACAAGATGTTACCATTATTATTTAAAACTGTTTTTCAATTTACTTTGTTTAGTATTGGTGCATCATGGATTTATTGATATATCCCCTGGCAATTGTGTTTCTGTCAATATGTGTATATATATATTTTTTCATTATGTAATTTGTTGTCATAGTCGGCAAATGAATATTCAGATTGTTTTGCTCAGAAAGCATTGGATTGAATAAATAAATCCTAGAATGATTCTTTAGCACACCTCTCAACAAACAAATGAAACCCATAAAAATAAATAATTCTGTGGCAAATTCAGTTGATTTTATCTGTGACAATATAAAATTATTTGATTTAATAATATGTCTTAAATTCTACTTCTATATCAATGTTGTCAATTCTGTTTTCTCTGTGCTTAAGTTTCTTTTTACATTTCATTCAGTTCAGTTCAGTTCAGTCACTGTCATGTCTGACTCTTTGCAACCCCATGAATCGCAGCACGCCAGACCTCCTTGTCCCTCAACAACTCCCGGAGTTCACTCAGACCACGTTCATCGAGTCCATGATGCCATCCAGTCATCTCATCCTCTGTCGTCCCTTTCTCCTCCTGCCCCCAATCCCTCCAGCATCAGTCTTTTCCAATAAGTCAACTCTTCGCATGAGGTGGCCAAAGTGCTGGAGTTTCAGCTTTGGCATCATTCCTTCCAAAGACCACCCAGGACTGATCTCCTTTAGAATGGACTGATTGGATCTCCTTGCAGTCCAAGGGACTCTCAAGAGTCTTCTCCAACACCACAGTTAAAAGTCATCAATTCTTCAGTGCTCAGCTTTCTTCACAGTCCAACTCTCACATCCATACATGACCACTGGAAAAACCATAGTCTTGACTAGACGACCTTTGTTGGCAAAGTAATGTC
>SJYC01094419.1:0-48998 GCA_006408675.1 Madoqua kirkii
GGCACCCAGACCAGGACTGCTAATCCCTGTGACCTGTCCCGTGGCCTCCAGAGTCAGGGGTTTGCCAAGTCTGGCTGATTCTCCTGGGAGAATGTTTTTTTTAATCTCTCATCTCTATTTTGCCTTCCCCATCCTCACTGTCTCCACCCACAGGTGCCCCATCAGTGGTCCCTTCCACTGTGTGTGGCAGGAACTTTCCATCCCAGTTCCAGCATCTTTCTCCTCTTCCATCACACCCTCCCACCCCTGCTGGGCTTGGCTTCCTAAAGCCACCCTCTGCTGTCACTTATCTGCCCAAAGCCCCTTGACCCCTGCCCACTCGTCACCGTGTGGAGTGACAGCACCTCGTCTGGTGTCCCAGGCCCTCTGTACTCTAGTTGCAACCTCACCCTGGCATCTGATCTCCCTCTGCTGCTCTAGCCAGCTCCCTCCCTGTGTCTGGTCAAGCTATTTCCCGATTGTCTGAGCTTTCCAGCAGGGCAGATTCCAGGGGATGGGCTTGACAGACTCCATGAGTGCGCTTCCTGGAGCTGTCAGCCTGTACGACCAGAGGGCCTCGGGCCTTTGTGCCTGCTGCTCCCTTGTTCTAGAGGCCATCCTCTCCCAGCCACCTGTGAAAACCAAACTCTTCTTCAAATGTCACTTCTTCCAGGAAATTCTTGGGGATCACCACTGCTTGAAAGGGTAGCTCATGTAAATGGATCTCTGAAAAAATAAATCGTACCTTCCATTTATGATTTTTTTTGTATTTATGTTAATTTTGTTTAGAACATAAACCTCCACATGGATAAAGACTGAATTACTTTTCTGTATATCATTTGCTGTGCCTCGTACTGGGGCTGGCACACAGTAAGTGCTTAGTGTGTTTTTGTTGACTAATGAAAGAATGAATGATTTCTGTTGGGCGTGGCACTGCTGCATTTCACTGTGAACCTCTGGTTCAATTTTAATTCAGGTCCACAACCTCTTCTCACCCTTATTTTCTACTGGAAGCAGGAAAGGAGTGAGTCAAACCCTCAGGATGTTCCAGATGTGTATAAGAGACAGGTGCTTAAGAGGTGGTGACAGGTGTCGTCTCCCAAGTGCAAAGACTTGTCAACTCTAAATAATCACACATGTGAAGGAGCAGATGGGCATGGTCTACACATGCGTGTGCACGTGTGGGTACATGGGTGTTCCTGTGGGGGTGTGGGAGGAGGAAGCTGGGGTGCATGGCTTTGCCAGGTGGGCTGGGACAAGACTGAGAAAAGCCTGTGGGCAAAGGGGAGCCTAGAAAAGATTTAGAGCCTCAAAACAGGATTGGGATGAAATAATCAGACAGGTATTCCCAAAGTTCCTTGTAGATCCCATCGGGAAATTGCTGAAGGGACGCTGGCTGGTGAGGAAGTGGCTGCGGGGGCAGAGGGAGGGACTGGGGCTGTGGAGACACAGCCAGAGGCCAGGCCAGAGCCGGCGCAGCAGGGGTGGCGGGGAGGGCAGGGGTCGATGGCCTGCAGACCGCCCAGTGGGTGCTGAACATGGGGAGCAGCAGAGTCAGGGAAGAAGGCGAGTTCCATGTTGTTGAACCGTGGTTCTGAGGGGGCAGTAGGACCAAGCCCGTCCCATGGTCACCGGGCCTTATAAACAGAGAGGAGGGACAGGCAGGCCTTGGAGGCAAGGCAGCAGGGGCTGATGGAGGAGACGGACGCTGGGCAGGGAGGGGCAGGCACGGAGCCCGCCTGCAGTGGGGGTGGGGGCAGATGGCTCAGGGTCAGAGGTAGGGGGCACAGGACTTCCTGCCACAAACGTGAGTCCTTCCTGCTCTGGCCCCGGTTTGGAGATCTGGATTCAGGGGGCTGTGTGTGTTAGTTGCTCAGTCATGTCTGACTCTTAGCAACCCCACAGACTGTAGCCCGCCAGGCTTCTCTGCCATGGCATTCTCCAGGCAAGAATACTGGAGTGGGCTGCTATTCCCTTCTCCAGAGGATCTTCCTGACCCAGGGATTGAACCCTGGTCTCCTGCACTGCAGGCATATTCTTCACTGTTTGAGCTACAGGGAAGTTGAGGGCTTGTGGGGGCCAGATGAGGGGGGAGAGCCCAGATGTGGGGCCAGGTGGGGCCACGGGGAGGGACATGTGTCCCTCTAACATAATCACCCACAGTCAGACCCCACAGCCAACTCCACATCCTGGACTTGAGCCCTGATTTCTTGTTTCAGGATGGTCTTCCTGGAATGGGTGGAAGTGAGGGTTGGTTGGTGGCTCCTTCTTCCAGGGAAGGGTGGAGAATTTTCTTGGTACCACTGGTATAAGAACGGGGTACCTTCTACCATGAGCTTCTCAGGGTACAAGGCTCTCCCGTTTTTCTCAGAGGCATGTTGTATGGGGGTAGGGATTCTTACAGGGAGAAGAAAAGGAAGAAGATTGTAGTTTGGACCAAGAAGAATGGCCCAAACCAGTGGGAGCCTGGAGTCAACAGTTGTGAGTGGAAAAGCATCCTTCCTCTAGTTCTGCTGAAGGGCCTTTGGCCTTTACGAGAAAGGGGAAGCTGGGAGAAGACTTCAGAGAAGAGAGAAGGATAAATGGCCCAGGTGGGGTCTCTGCTTCTTCCCCTCAAACATCCGGATGAGCTACTGTGTCTGGATGAGGCAAGGCCACCTACTGTAGCACAGAGGTGTCTTGGAGGCGGTCCAGGTGTGATGGGAACCAAGACTGGAAGGTAAGGTCTGAGCCTCCCTGAAGGAGCTGCGGGCAACTAAAAACGAGGTCAGGGATGGGTCAGTGGTGAAGCAGTCAGGAAGGTCTGAGGCGTGAGCCAACGCCCGAGGGTTGTGTACCCAGGGAAGAGAGTGGGAAGCCAGTCCCGTAGCAGAGCACACCGGAGACTCTTGCCTCCATTATGCTTGGAGAGGAGAGTGAGGAGCTCGAGCCTAGTCTGGGGGATACATATGGGTGGAGTTAGAATGAGCTCAGAGTCGTGAAAACCCATCAAGCGTTAGACTGGTGTGTGTAGGCCACCCTGGTCCCCACACTCTGAAAAAAGTAGCTTTGTCCCCTAAACCAGTGGTCCCCAACCTTTTTGGCATCAGGGCCCAGTTTTGGTGAAGACAGTTCTTCCAAGGACGGGGTGTGGAGGGACGGTTCTCAGGGGGTGATGTGATGATGACAGATGCAGCTGCCGTCCACTCGCCCACTGCTCCCCTCCTATTGTGTGGCCCAGTTCCCAACAGGCCACGGCCCAGGGGCTGGGGCCCGGCCGAGATGGCTTGCTGGGAGTATGCTCCCTGCAGACCTGGGGGAGCCTCTGCCCTAGGCTTGTGATCTGAAGAAGTTGCATCAGGGAGTCTGAAGCAGTAAGAAGCCCACACCCCCAGGGCCTGTGGGGTCACTTGAAGGTCACATGTTCCCAGTGGGACAGCTGCAGTGAAGGGGGCCGCCCGGCCTGCTTTATGCGTCTAGGAGTGAAAACGACACCCGCATTTCAGGGCCTCTTGGTTGTGTTTTGTGTGTGTCTGTGTGGGTACTGTGGACCACTCTGTTGATTTGGTGAAGCCTGTAGATTTCTCCCCAGAAATGTGTGTGTGTTTTTAATCAAAAAGCATTTTTGGGGGGGTTATCTGAAAGTGGGTAAAATAGAGTACTAGATTAAAATTCATAGTCAAATACAGTTAGTAAAATATGAAAAGCGTGATAATTTAATATGTACATGTCTTTATTAGTCCATTATAAGATAAGATACAGGGGGAGATTTCATACCCAGAATCCTTTTGAAGTAGCGATGAATATAAGGGTATTTTGATATAGACAAAGTAACTTGTAACTTGATGTGAAAATGTCTAATTTCTATTACAAATACTACCAGTACTAATGTAACTTATTGACTACATATACCCAGGGAAGAGAGTGGGAAGCCAGTCCCGTAGCAGAGCACACCGGAGACTCTTGCCTCCATTATGCTTGGAGAGGAGAGTGAGGAGCTCGAGCCTGGTCTGGGGGATACATATGGGTGGAGTTAGAATGAGCTCAGAGTCGTGAAAACCCATCAAGCGTTTAGACTGGTGTGTGTAGGCCACCCTGGTCCCCACACTCTGAAAAAAGTAGCTTTGTCCCCTAAACCAGTGGTCCCCAACCTTTTTGGCATCAGGGCCCAGTTTTGGTGAAGACAGTTCTTCCAAGGACGGGGTGTGGAGGGACGGTTCTCAGGGGGTGATGTGATGATGACAGATGCAGCTGCCGTCCACTCGCCCACTGCTCCCCTCCTATTGTGTGGCCCAGTTCCCAACAGGCCACGGCCCAGGGGTTGGGGCCCGGCCGAGATGGCTTGCTGGGAGTATGCTCCCTGCAGACCTGGGGGAGCCTCTGCCCTAGGCTTGTGATCTGAAGAAGTTGCATCAGGGAGTCTGAAGCAGTAAGAAGCCCACACCCCCAGGGCCTGTGGGGTCACTTGAAGGTCACATGTTCCCAGTGGGACAGCTGCAGTGAAGGGGGCCGCCCGGCCTGCTTTATGCGTCTAGGAGTGAAAACGACACCCGCATTTCAGGGCCTCTTGGTTGTGTTTTGTGTGTGTCTGTGTGGGTACTGTGGACCACTCTGTTGATTTGGTGAAGCCTGTAGATTTCTCCCCAGAAATGTGTGTGTGTTTTTAATCAAAAAGCATTTTTGGGGGGGTTATCTGAAAGTGGGTAAAATAGAGTACTAGATTAAAATTCATAGTCAAATACAGTTAGTAAAATATGAAAAGCGTGATAATTTAATATGTACATGTCTTTATTAGTCCATTATAAGATAAGATACAGGGGGAGATTTCATACCCAGAATCCTTTTGAAGTAGCGATGAATATAAGGGTATTTTGATATAGACAAAGTAACTTGTAACTTGATGTGAAAATGTCTAATTTCTATTACAAATACTACCAGTACTAATGTAACTTATTGACTACATTTATTATTGAAGAAAGTGCTAAGTTTAGAGAAAATAAAGATGTAGTTTTTTCTCCCATCTGGGTTCAGAGCTCCCTGAATTCTGTCTAAGGTTCCTATGGGGATGCTGGGCCTAGATTAGGGGACTTCCGTGGTGGTCCAGTGGTTAAAACTTCATGCTTCTGATGCAGGGGGCATGAGTTCAATCTCTGGTTGAGGAACTAAGATCCCACATGCTGCACAGCATGGCCATAAAACTCAAAAATAAAACAAGAGCCCCTGTTATTGTATAAAGCCATGGAGGTTTGGGGGTTCTTGTGTCCCAACAGCAGCTATTATATTAATTATCCTAATACATTTGGTCATCTTATTGTGAAGGCCGAATAATGCCCCTTCCCCTCTGGAAACATCCATGTCCTCATGTCCAGGATTGTGAGGATGTGACCTTATGTGACAGGAGAGACTTGGCAGCTGTGATTAAATTAAGGGCTTTTAAGATGAAGAGATTATTGTAGATTATCCAGATGGGCCCAGTTACTGCAAGGATCCTTACAAGAAGGAAACCAGGGAGTTCCCTGTGGTGCAGTGGTGAGGACTCAGCACCTTCGCCGCAGTGGCCCAGGTTCAGTAGTCGCTGGTCCCGGGACTGAGGATCACCCTGCAAGCTCCGGGGACGTGGCCAAAAAAGCAAAGAAGGAAACCTGACAACAGTTGGGGTGTGACGACAGAAGCGAGAGGCTCCGGTGATTTGAGACAGGGCCACAAGGCGAGGGACGCAGGTGGCTTCTATAGGCTGTTCAGGCAAGAAGAGGCTCCTCCTCAAAGCCTCTAGAAGGAACTGAGGCCTGATGATGCTCTGATGGCTTATTTCTGGCCTCCAGTGCAATCGCACGTTTCGGTCGTCTTAAGCCACTGCCTCTGTGATAATTTGTAACAGCAGCAACAGGAAGCAAATGTTGTTCACTCAGTCATGTCCTACTCTTTGCAACTCCATGGACTGCAGCATGCCAGGCTTCCCTGTCCTTCACCATCTCCCGGAGCTTGCTCAAACTCATATGTCCTCTGAGTCGGTGATGCCATCCAGCCATCTCATCCTCTGTCATCCCCTTCTCCTCCTGCCTTCAATCTTTCCCAGCATCAGGGTCTTTTCAAATGAGTCACTTCTTTGCATCAGGTGGCCAAAGTTGGAGCTTCACCTTTCAGCATCAGTCCTTCTAATGAATGTTCAGGACTGATTTCCTTTAGGATTGACTGGTTTGATCTCCTTGCAGTCCAAGGGATTCTCAAGATTCTTCCCCAATACCGCGGTTCAAAAGCATCCATTTTTTGTTGCTCAGCCTTCTTTATGGTCCAGCTCTCACATCCTTATATAACTACTGGAAAAAATCATACCTTTGACTATATAGACCTCTGTTGGCAAAGTAACATCTCTGCTTTTTAACATGCTGTCTGGGTTAAGGAAGCAAATATGCTCACGTAGGACACAGCACCCCGCTTTAAGATGTGCTGTGGAGGTGCCTGCCTGCCTGCATGCAGTGCAGTGGTCTCACACACACAAGCCACTGTTTAACATTTATACTCTCTGGAGCCGCCCCCAGCCCAAGGCATGGGGCATCCCAGCTCCCAGGCAGTGGCCCCGTGGGACGCCCTTCCCAGCTCGATCTCCGCGGATCAGGTGTCGCTGTCTTCGGGAGAGTGAGCGCCCCAGCCACTGTCTGCTCGCTCACGCAGCGTCACGTCTGCACGCTGCAGCTGCGCTGCTGCCTCTCACTGTCCTTTTTCCATTTGGTCCATTCATCTGTTTGGGCTGGTCCCTGGTGGCTCAGACGGTAAAGGGTTATCTGCAACTCAGGAAGCCCAGGCTTGATCCCTGGGTTGGGAAAATCCCTGGAAAAGGAAACGGCAACCTACTCCAGAATTCTTACCTGGGAAATCCCATGAGCAGAGGAGACTGGCGGGCTACAGTCCATGGGCTCGCAGAGTTGGACACGACTTAGCCACTAAACCACGACCAACCACAGATATACCTGTTCTTTTCCAGAGTCTTCTCCATAGGTTGTTACAAGATAGTGAATGTGTTTCCCTTTGCTATACAGTAGCTTGTTGTTGTTTATCTATTTTATATATAGTACTGTATATCTGTTAACCCCAAACTCCTAAGAGAAATCCAGTTTTACATTATTTCTAGTGTTTCCTTAAGCACAGTTTTTTTTTTTTTTTTTTGGCCAGCATTGACAAGATTTTATTTTTAATTAAATTTTCTTTTTTTTGGAGGTGGGGTTTGCACCATGCAGCTTACAGGATCTCATTTCCCCAAACAGGGGTTGAACCTGGGCCATGGCAGTGAAAGCCTGGAATCTTAACCACTAGCCCACCAGAGGACTCCTATTTTTCATTTTTTAAAAAACAATTTAAAATTTCTGTACAGTTTTTAAAGATGTCTTTCCATTTACAGTGATTACAAAATGTTGGCTATCTTCCCTGTATTGTACAAGACATCCTTGAGCCTGTCTTAAACCCAGCAGTTTTATACCTCCTGTTCCCACACCCCCATATTCTGCTCCCCCCGCTCCCCACTGTAACCACTCGTTTTTTCTCTAGCTCTGCCTCTCTCCCCTTTTTCATTAAACTGACTCCTCCAAACTTCCAACCCGCCTGTGTGAGAATGAACTACAGCCTGTGATTTGAAAATAAGGGCAGCCAACACAAAGTGGGGCGAGAGTCAGGGGGCATTTATGAGTTTTATGTAGGGGATGCTGGGGGTGGAACAGAGGGAAGGGAGGAATTCTGCCCCCGGGCACTTTTCCCCTCCCTCTAGGAAAATCCCCCCCACACCAGGACTGCAGACAAACCCCTTTGAGACAGCCTGCTGAGTTTTGTTTAGAAAGCTGCCCCTCATTCCCTCCAGGAAGCTCAGGTGCCGTGGCCTCACCAGGGTTTTAAATAAGAACGATTTGTTGTCCACCCTTTTGAGTTCTTCCTTTCTTTCTTTCTTTCTTTTTTTTTTAAAGAAAAATGAGCTCAAGGAAAAGAAGCCTGCACATGAAAACATCTCTAGGCTGAGCCGGAGGGGCGAGAAAGGAGAGGTACCTACGATTCATCCTTGTAAACATCATAATCCTTGTAACACGAATTTCAACAGACGGTTATAAATAACATCTGATGTTTGCACTCAGGAGTTTCAGGCTCTCAGGTGATGGCCTGGACAAGTGGCCGCCAGCCCTGTCCTACTGGCTTGCTGCCCGGGCACCTAAGCCTCCCTGTTTTCAGAGGTAGTTTCTGCATCTCACTCGCCAGACCCTCACTTTCCAGACCCTCCCTTGCTGGACCCCAGGCCTCCCCGCTCCAGGCGATCTGGAGGACCTGCCCCTTGGCGGGAGGACACGCAATGGAGGGGCCGCTGGGTTGCCGGTTTCCTTCCTCAGCGACTCACAGGCCAGCGGCCTCGCACATGTGCTCTCTGGTTTGTTTTGATAGCTTGTTTGAAAAACAGTTCCCATCCACCAACTGCTCAGATAATAATCTTCCAAGTGGCAAGCGACGGGGATTGTTTCGGTTGCTGTTTACCCTCGGCAGCGTGGCTCAGCTGGAAGATACGGGACTGGGGGAGGCCCCTTTCTGGCTCTGGTGGTTGTTGCCCACATCAGCCATAAGGAAGTCTCCGTTCCAGCTTTCCTCCATTGGGAGCCCCGTGCTCCAGGGGAGAAGAGGAGGGACAGGAACCTGATGGAAGCTTCGGGAATGAGGGTGCTGTAACCCTCACCCAAAGGCAGACCATCTCACCACCAGCATCAGGGGCTTTTGTATCCACTCATGTAGGATGGGGGGAAGGCCCTGCCTGAGGGTTGATCTGGTTCTTTGAACTTTCCCTCCAATGCCCAAAACCTTCCAGCCTAAAAATCGAGCGTCCCACGTGTCCACAGAGCCCCAGCACCCCTGCCCTCTTCCCTAAGTGTGTAGGAGGCACCCACTGCTCCCCAGGCACCAGACCAGGACTGCTAATCCCTGTGACCTGTCCCGTGGCCTCCAGAGTCAGGGGTTTGCCAAGTCTGGCTGATTCTCCTGGGAGAATGTTTTTTTTAATCTCTCATCTCTATTTTGCCTTCCCCATCCTCACTGTCTCCACCCACAGGTGCCCCATCAGTGGTCCCTTCCACTGTGTGTGGCAGGAACTTTCCATCCCAGTTCCAGCATCTTTCTCCTCTTCCATCACACCCTCCCACCCCTGCTGGGCTTGGCTTCCTAAAGCCACCCTCTGCTGTCACTTATCTGCCCAAAGCCCCTTGACCCCTGCCCACTCGTCACCGTGTGGAGTGACAGCACCTCGTCTGGTGTCCCAGGCCCTCTGTACTCTAGTTGCAACCTCACCCTGGCATCTGATCTCCCTCTGCTGCTCTAGCCAGCTCCCTCCCTGTGTCTGGTCAAGCTATTTCCCGATTGTCTGAGCTTTCCAGCAGGGCAGATTCCAGGGGATGGGCTTGACAGACTCCATGAGTGCGCTTCCTGGAGCTGTCAGCCTGTACGACCAGAGGGCCTCGGGCCTTTGTGCCTGCTGCTCCCTTGTTCTAGAGGCCATCCTCTCCCAGCCACCTGTGAAAACCAAACTCTTCTTCAAATGTCACTTCTTCCAGGAAATTCTTGGGGATCACCACTGCTTGAAAGGGTAGCTCATGTAAATGGATCTCTGAAAAAATAAATCGTACCTTCCATTTATGATTTTTTTTGTATTTATGTTAATTTTGTTTAGAACATAAACCTCCACATGGATAAAGACTGAATTACTTTTCTGTATATCATTTGCTGTGCCTCGTACTGGGGCTGGCACACAGTAAGTGCTTAGTGTGTTTTTGTTGACTAATGAAAGAATGAATGATTTCTGTTGGGCGTGGCTCTGCTGCATTTCACTGTGAACCTCTGGTTCAATTTTAATTCAGGTCCACAACCTCTTCTCACCCTTATTTTCTACTGGAAGCAGGAAAGGAGTGAGTCAAACCCTCAGGATGTTCCCTCCACTATGCAGACTCACATGATGGTGAATCAGGGGTTCTCAGGTATGTGAGCCCATAGAATACTATTAATGCCTGGTCCATTGCTCAGGGTCCTAGGATATGTCTCTGGGTGAATGAGCATTGAGCCCCAGCCCCCACCTCAACCAAATCAACTCTTCTTATATCTGTCTCACACCTTGAGGCCTGGTAGACACTGTATTCAACCAGAGGCCAAAACATGTTTTAACGGAAAACCAGAAATTGCAAAAAAACACTCATATATATAGTTCAACTGGACTTCTCAGGTGGCACTAGGGGCAAAGAACCCAGCTACCAGTTCAGGAGACATAAGAGACGTGGGTTTGGCCCCTAGTTGGGAAGATCACCTGGAGAAGGATATGGCAACCCACTCCAGGATCCTTGCCTGGAGAATCCCATGGACAGAGGAGCCTGGTGGGATATAGTCTGTGTGGTCGCAAAGAGTCAGACATGACTGAAGCCACTTAGCATGTAGCACATATAATTCAACTGGGTAGGCATTCAAAATTCTTAGGAGATATGCCTGTCTAAACATATTTGTAAGGATCTTAAAACACAGTGTCCAGTCCAAAGCCGCCACCTGCTCGGTCACGGAATAGCCCCCCCACAAACAGGTGTTGGGTCCAAGTGGCCACTTTGTCCAGGGACAAGCAGGAGGATGGGTTTAGCCAGGGTTTAGCCAGGTTCTACCCAGAACCAGTTGTGTAACTTACACGAGGTCCTTTTCCTCCCTCAATGCTGTAGCTCATTTACCAGTGCAAGAGCAGGGAGTGGCCCCCACCATGGGAAGGCAGGGGGCACAGTGGTTATGGACACCCAGCTGTGCCCTGACGGGGGCAGGGACTTTGCTGATGCTGGGTGTCCCGGTCTCTGCCGAGCCTGTTGATCTGGGCGGCCCGGTCCAGCTCTGTCACTCGGAGCCTGACTCAGCCAGCAGCTATGGGGCCCAGGTTGCTGGGGGAAATGCTGTCAGCACATTTATTCTGGGTTTGGATATTTTAAAGAGCTCGGTGTGTTGCACGACATTTCGGAAGTGCTTGGGGAAAGAGGGGGTTGCAGCCCAGGCTTTTTTTTTTTTTTCTTTAAACCATTATAGATATCCTGTCCTGATCTCTCGGTCCACAGAGAGTGAGTTTCTTCCCCTAAGAGTCTGACGTGGGGCCTGCCCATTGTGTCTGCCTGGCTCTGCAGCCCGGCAGGAAGCAGGTGGCCCAAGGTGGGACCCGTGCCCAGCCCCGACCCTGGCGTGCCCAGCCCCGACCCTGGCCTGCCCAGGTCCCGATCCAAGTGCACGCTGCTGCCTGGACTAGGAGCCTGGGAGCCCCCTCCCCAGGCACCGGCTGTGGGGGCAGACAGAGCCGTGGTCTGGGTCCCCAAGGGCACCTGAGGCAGGTGCTTCTCCACCTGGGGCGACAGGATGGAGACCTCTGGCCTTAGGAGCCTCAGCGTGGGTGGCAGCGCAGGGCCCCTGGAGGGGGGGTTCTGGGGGCACGAGCTTCCTCTTCTTCGCTGGCTGCACTCACCGGCTCAGGAAACGCCGGCTGAAAGCTGGGACTTTGTTTTCAAACCCCTGAGTCAGTTTTACTATTTGAGTGGCCACTTCGGGGCTTTTAGGAATGTGGTTCTTTTATCCCTTCTCACTCAGGATGTTGTTGCCAAGAGACTTCCTCACAGACACTGCGTGCTGCCTTTGTTTTCCTTTCCAAATGCATGTGGAGGAATCTTCCAGAACTGAGGCCCCATCAGTGAATTGCACCTGCGGTGTAGTGAGTGGGCGTGGGGTAGTTTTTCTCTCATGACATTTATTGTTTTCATTTCTGCTCACAGAGGTCATTTTGTCCACACACTCATGATGGCACATTTGAGAAACAGGAAATAAATACAGGTGATCTTGGAGGAAAATTAGTATCACCTATGGTTCTGCCTGAGCCAGAGATCTACACTTAGCAATCTGGTGTTGTCCTTGTTTGTTTGTTTGTTTGTTTCAATTGGGCTCATCCTGCAGACATTGTAAAGGAATCAGCTTTTCACACCCAGCACCGTAGCATTGATCCCCATCCTTGCAGTCTCATGGACGCAGTTTTCAAATGTCATTAGCTCTCCTTTGGTTCTGTCCCCAGCAAAGTGACGTTCAGGACGTTAGCCCAAGTTAAGGAAGCTGATGTCAGATGGGACAGGGAGACTGCACAGCAGAATCCGAGTCCACGTGTGGAGTCCAGATGGGTGGGACTGTGAGTGACTTTTATTTAGTCATCGTCTCCTCTCTCTTCTAGGTCCTGCACATTTTTCTGTAACAAGCCCGGGAATAGAGGCAGGGGGTGTGATCTAAGGTGCAGCCTCAGGTCACAGGCAGGCTGTGGTCAGTCCTGCCTTCAAACCAGGTGAGTTGCTTGGCCACTCTGGGCCTCAAGTCCTCATCTCTAAAGCGTGGACAGTGATGCTGCCTATCTCACAGGTACGTTTTGCAGATCAGGTGCGTGAGAAAGCCCAGGGAACACCTGTGAATGGGACTCATTGTGGCTTTACAGGATAAGCACACAGGCTCTAAGAGTTACAGCCCAGTGGGCTGATTTACATCCCCCAAACACTCATTGACATCCTAACCCCCAGGACCTCAGCAGAGTGAAAGTATTTGGAGACAAGTTTCTTTATAAGGGTGATTACATTAAAATGAGGTCCCTGGGACGGACCCTAATCCCATGTGATTGGTGTCTTTGAAAGAAGAGTTGACTGGGACACAGACACGCACAGAAGGGAGACCACGTGAGGATACAGGGAGGAGCCGGCGTCTCCCTGCCAGGGAGAGGCCCTGGAGGAGACCTTTCCTGCTGACGCTCTGATCCTGGGCTTCCAGCCTCCACACTGTTTAAGCCTCCAGCCTGTGGCCCCTGTTAGGACCGCCTGCATGGACTGACACACGTGCTCAGTAGGAATGTCCGTGTCATTGCTGTTCACGGTCCCTCTCTCCACCCTGAGTTCCTCACGATCTAAGAGCCGTGCTGAGAGTTCTCTTCCAGGCAGACACAGCCCGTCCTGCTCCCGGCCCCTGGAGCCCCTCCTCGTCCTGGGCGTGTCCCTGGACGCCCCATCCTCCTGTCACTCCCCTCCCTCTGGGACTGTTTCTCCCCGGATGATGGCTCCCGACTCCCCTGGAGGGAACGTGAGTCTCTATCCTTCCAGGCTCATTCAGCCGTTTTCTTGTTCCAGATATTCCCTCCTGAAGGTGCCTCAGCCCTTCAGGGAGGTGGTTTAAAACTCTCCAGATACTGCAGGAGAAGGTGTTCATTAAGGCTCCAGCAGGATCACCAACACCAGAGTCTCTTGTGGTGGGGTAATTTTTTTAAAATGTTTAACTTTATTATGAACTTTTAAGAATGTTGATGTGTTAATAACACTTGAGATCCATCCACTTAACAAAATTTTGGTTTTGTTTTTCTGACTTGTAGGATTTTAGTTCCCTGACCAGGGGTTGCACTCAAGGCCCCGGCAATGAAAGCACGGGGTCCTAATTTCTGGGCCACCAGGGCATTGCCAACAGACTTTTAAGTATCTAATCTATTATTTTAAAAAACTTTTATTTAAATTTACTATTATTTTTACTGATATATAGATGCTTTACAACCTTGTGTTAGCTTCTTCTGTATAGTCCAGCACTTCAGTTTTCCGTATGGCTTGTTACAGGATATTGGTTACAGCTCCCTGTGCTATACAGTAGATCCTTGTTGTTTATCTATTTTATGTATAATAGTTTATATCTGTTAATCCCCAACTCCTAATTTGTCCCTCCCCTACTCCCTTGACAACCGCAAATCTGTTCTCTATGTCTGATTCTGTGTTTCGTAAATAAGTTCATTGGTGGCGCTACATGTCACGTATCCTGTAAGTGACATCAGATGACTGTAATCCATGACTGTTGACTGTTGGTTCAGTGTTGTACAGCAAACCCTAGAGTTTGTTCGTCTCACTTGGCTGAAACTTCCTGCCTGTCCATCAGTAACTTCCCTTTCCCCTCTGTTTCCAGTCTCTGATAACCAGCGTTCTTCTCTTTGATACCATAGGAATTTGACTTTTTCATTTCAGGTACCTCATATAAGTGGAACCAAGGGTTTTTTCTGATTGACTTATTCACTGAGCATAATGTCCTCAAGCTTCACTTGTGTTGTCCCATTTTGCAGAATTTCTCTTTTAAGTCTAAATGGTATTCTTTGCATGTCCCTGTCGCATCTTCTTTATCTGTTCATCTGTTGCTGGACATTTAGGTCATTCCACATCCTGACTGTTGTGAATGATGCCGTCACGAACACTGGAGTGCTAAGACCTCTTTGAGATTCTGATTTCAATTCTTTTGGACCAAAACCCATTAGTGGGCTTGCAGAGTAGGATTCTGAACATGGAGAGGAGCCCACTGGGGGACATGTATGCAGCGTTCCCTCCGGTTTTAAAAGCACTGCTGGCCCTGTACTGGGAGCATAGGAAAGTGGTTGTCAGGTGGGGATATTTTTGTGTTTGCAAACTGGAGGCCAGCTCTGTCTCCTGGGCCAGGGAGTTAGCCACTGCACCTCGTCTGCCAAGTCATCCCCTCTTTTCTCAGGAGACAGTCTTATAAATCTGGCTAATAACTCCCATTTCATTTCCCCAAACTCCATTAGAGGGAAATTATAATGAAGCTCAAATACTCGCCAGGTTATTCATGGGAAAGACCTTTGGCTCTTAAAAAATACATTTTAGATGGCTGGATTAATCTAGTGGCACATTATAATACGGCCTTGCTGAAGTTTGCAGGAGACTCCTGGCACCAGGCATTGTGCCTTCCGCAGTGCTGCCAAGGAGCGCGAATTATCCTTACGGGAAGAGGCAGGAATTAATATGTCAGATGCAAAAGACCCAGGGGCAGCGCCCTATGAAAGCCTAGGACCCTTGTTCCTTGTCAAGGTTCTGCAAGGTTGGACTCATAATCACGTGATTCCAGAGCAAGCTCCCTTAGCCAAACCTCCCTGAGAAGGGCACTTGACTAGGGGCTTAATTTATGACAAGCACGTTGGAAAAAACATGCTGATTTCATTCCTTTTATTACCTCCCTGGCACAGCAAGTTAATTAAAAAAAAAGTATGATGACTGCTTTGTGCTCACATAAGAGGTTGATTTGTAGTGTAAATATATTCATGTGATGGTACATACATTAGTATAGAAGTAATAATAACAGCGGGTTGGTATCGATCACCAAAGAGGTTTGGACCCTGATGAAGGCGTTATGCACAGATTATTTACAACTCTACCAAGCCAACATTATTCACTTCGTTTTGTTGATGGGGAAACTGAGGCTCGGAGTGGTTAAGGAGCTTGCCCAAGGACATATGACTGATGTGTGATGGGATTCAACCTAAGTTATAAGATAGTGTTTATGGCAGGGTGAACTAAAGCTTCTCTTTGTATGCTCTGCCTCAGCCCTACCATTTGCCTCCATTTAATCCCCATCAAGGTCAAGGAGAAAATTGAGCACGAGTGTGAAGGAAGATTGATGGGCCCTGTTCATTGCTGTGTATGTGAAGAAGCTGAGGACTCTAACCAGGAGAAGGTTGTATCCTCCAAGAAAGGCAAAGTAATTAAGACACAAGTAGGTTAAGAGTGAAAGGACTGAAAAAAGATATGCTAGCTCCTAATCGAAAGAAAGCTGGAGAGAGAGTATTACTATCAGACAAAGCAGATTATAGAACAAATAATATATCAGGGATTGAAAAGTGTCATTTCATAATGATTAAGGTATCCAAGAATCAGGGTGAATAGCAATTCTAAATGTTTATGCACTGAATAACAAAGCTTCAAATGGATGGAACAGAAACTAACAGACTTGCAAGAGGAAATAGACAAACCCACAATTACAGTCAGATTTCAACACCATGCTGTCACCGATCAGTAGAACAAGTGGACAGAAGCTCAGCAAAGATGTAGACAACTTGGATGACAGCCTCCACCAACTCAGCCCGCTTGACGTTTACAGATCACATCACCCAACAACAGCGGAACACACTTTCCTTGCTAGTGCATGAGAAGATTTACCAAGATGGGTCACACTCCAGTCTGAAACTAAAAATAGTCTACGCACATCTATCAAGATTCAAGTCCTACAAAGTGTGTTCTCTGACCATGGTGGAATTAAATCACCAATCAGTGACAGATACTTGGAAAATAATTATACATGGAATGATACTTTTATAACTAACCAGCGAGTCAAAGAAGAAATTATATATTATCTCAGTAGCCATAGAAAAAACATTTAACAAAGCCCAACATTTGTTTCTGGTTAAAACACAAAACTCCAGTAGTAGAAGGGAACTTTCTCAGCGGAATAAGAGGCAGCTATGAAATAAATGTATAACTAACATAATTAATGGTGAAAGGCGAAATCCTTTCCTTTTCTAAAGGTCAGAAAGAAGACAAAGAGTCCTGCTCTCACAACTTCTATTTGACATTTGTAGTAGAGAAATTCAGAATGTAGACATTCAGACTGGAAAATGAAAGTTGCTTAGTCATGTACAACCCTTTGTGACCCCATGGCCTATACAGTCCATGGAATTCTCCAGGCCAGAATACTAGAATGTGTAGCTGTTCCCTTCTCCAGGGGATCTTCCCAACCCAGGGATTGAACCCAGGTCTCCTGCATTTCAGGTGGATTCTTTACCAGCTGAGCCACAAGGGAAGCCCAAGAATACTGGAGTGGGCAGCTTATCCCTTCGCCAGCAGATCTTTCCAACCCAGGAATTGAACCAGGGTCTCCTGCACTGCAGGTGGATTCTTTACCAACTGAGCTACCAGGGAGGCCCTCAGACTGGAAAGGGGGAAGCAAAAGGTATCTTTCTTTGCAGACAGTATGACCATCTATGGTCAGTATGATCAACTAATAAGTAAATATTGCACGCCTGTAGGATACAATATCAATCAATATACAGAAATAAAATTTATTTATATATACCAGCAATAAGCTATCCAGAATTATAATTTTAAAGAAATCATATATTGCATGCTAAGTCACCTCAGTCATGTCCAACTCTGTGACCCTATGCACTGTAGCCTGCCAGGCTCCTCCATCCATGGGATTCTCCAGGCAAGAATATTGGAGTGGGTGGCCAGGCCTTCCTCCAGGGGATCTTCCCCACCCAGGAATTGAACCCAAGTCTCTTATGTCTCCTGTACTGGTCAGGCAGGTTCTTTACCGTTAGCGCCACCTGGGAAGCCCAAGTACAAAAGTAATTGCAGTTTTGCCTTGTTGAACTTTGCTGTTTGATAATGTATTACATTCTTAAATAAATGTGGTTATACATGATTTTAATGCACATTTCTCAGTTTATCTTTGTTAATGACTTATTACTTGCTGTGTATTTTATATTTATTTTAGACTATGGAAATGATAGACAAAAAGCAAATTAGAGCAATTTTCTTATTTGAGTTCAAAATAAGTCATAAAGCAGTGGAGACAACTCACAACATCAATAACATATTTGGCCCAGGAACTGCTGATGAATGTACAGTGCAGTGGTTGTTCAAGAAGGTTTTTAAAGGAGATGAGGACCTTGAAAATGAGGAATGCAGAGGCTGGCCATCGGAAGTTGACAGCAACCAACTGAGCCCGTCACTGAAGCTGATCCTCTTACAACTACATGAGAAGTTGCCAAAGAAAGCAACATCGACTATTCTACAGTCACTGGACATTTGAAGCAAACCTGGAAGGTGAAAAATCTTAAGTGGACACCTCATTAGCCTACCAAAATTAAAAAAAAATCATTTTAACTGTCATCTTCTCTTATTCTACGCAACAACAATGAATCATTTCTCTATTGAATTGTGACATGCAATGAAAAGTCGATTTTATATGACAACCAGAGACAACCAGCTCAATAACTGAACTGAATCGAAGCTCCAAAGCCAAACTTGGACCAAAAAAAGGTAATGGCTGCTGTTTGGTGGCCTGCTGCCTGTCTGATCCACTACAGCTTTCTGAATCCTGGTGAAACCATTACATCTGAGAAGTATGTTCAGCAAATCAATGAAATGCACCAAAAACTGGAACACCTGCAGCCAGCACTGGTCACAGAAAGGGCCCAGTTCTTCTCCATGACAACACCCAGCTGCGTGTCACACAACCAATGCTGCAAAAGTTGAATGAACTGGGTTATGAAGTTTTGCTTCATCTGCCATGTTAACCTGACCTGTTGGCAACCGACTACCACATCTTCAAGCATCTCGACAGCTTTTTCCAGGGAAAATGCTTCCACAACCATCAGGAGGCAGAAAATGCTTTCAAGAGTTTGTTGAATTTTGAACCTCAGCTTATTAAGCTACAGTAATAAACTTATATCTTGTTGGCAAAATATGTTGATTGTAATGGCTCCTATTTTGATTAATAAAGATGTGTTTGAGCCTAGTTACAGTGATTTAAAAATTCACAGTCCGAAAGTACGATTACATTTGCACCAACCTAATACAATAGCATCAAACATATGAAATTAGGAATAAATTTGACAAAAGATAATATGTAAGATCTGTATGCTGCAAGCTGCAAAACATTGTTGAAAGAAATGAAATAAGACCTAAATTAATTGAGAAATGTATTTACCCTATTATGGGATCAGGAGACTCAATATAAATTTTAAAATGTCTGTAGATTTAAGGCAATATCTACCAAAATTCCAGTAGTTTTTATGTAGAAACCGTCCACTGATTCTAAAATTCTTATGGAAATGCAAAGGACCTAGAATAACCACACAACTTTGAAAAAGAAAAACATTACCTGAAATGGGGACTTTAAGCTCTTTCTTGCATCTCTTTTTAAGAGCAAAACCTTGCTCATGACTTCGCAGAAGTCTTCTCATTGATCCAGGGATGATCATTGAGGTTGTGGGGAGAGTGGGTCCCCAAGGAAAATCTGGGAGCTGTTTTAGAGAAGGGGGAATGGATATGTATAGGACAGGCAGAAACAACAGATTTTAAAATATTTATTTGTTTTTAATTGATTGATGATTGCTTTACAACGTTGGTTTGATTTCTGTCATACATCAACATGAATTACCCATAGGGGTACATATGGCCCCTCCCTCTTGAATCTGCCTCCCCCTGCCATCCTTTCGCACCCCTCTAGGTTATTACAGAACCCCAGTTTGAGTTCCCTGAGTCATATAGCAAATTCCCATTGGCTATCTATTTTAGATAAGGTAGTGTATATGCTTCTATGTTACTCTGTCCACTCATCTGACCCTCTCCTTCCTCTCCGCAGCCTGTGTCTGTAAGTCTGTTCTCTATGTCTGCATCTGTATTGCTGCCGTGAAGATTCAGGTTCATCAGTACCATCTTTATAGATTCCATATATATGTGTTAATACATGATATTTGTTTTTCTCTGACTTATTTCACTCTGTATAATAGGCTCTGGGTTCATCCACCTCATTAGAACTGACTCAAATGCATTCTTTTTTATGGCTGAGTAGGCTGCAGTCCATGGGGTCGCTAATAGTCGGACACGACTCAGTGAATTCCCTTTCACTTTTCACTTTCATGCACTGGAGAAGGAAATGGCAACCCACTCCAGTGTTCTTGCCTGGAGAATCCCAGGGATGGGGGAATCTGGTGGGCTTCCGTCTATGGGGTTGCACAGAGTCGGACACGGCTGAAGTGACTTAGCAGCAGTATTCCATTGTATATATGTACCACAGCTTCTTTATCTGTTCATCTGTTGATGGACGTCTGTGTTGCTTCCCTGTCCTAGCTGTTATGAATAGTGCTGCAGTGAACATTGGGCTACATGTAGCTTTTTCAGTTTTGGTTTCCTCAGGGTATGTGCCTAAAAGTGGTATTGCTGCATCATATGGTGGTTTTATTCCCAGTTTTTAAAGGAATCTTCATGTTGTCTTCCATACTGGTGATATCAATGAACATTCCCACCAGCTGTGCACTCCCTCTCCAGCACTTGTTGTTTGAGGACTTTCTGATGATGGTCATTCTGACTGGTATGAGGTGATTCCTTATTGTAGTTTTGATTTGCATTTCTTTAATAATGAATGACGGTGAACATCTTTTCATGCATTTATCGGGGAGCCTGGCGGGCTGCGGTCTGTGGGGTTGCACAGTCTGTCAGGACTGAAGTGACTTAGCAGCAGCAACAACAATAGATACTTTGTTGCAGAGAGCCCACTGGAATAAATACAATTCAACCTGAGCCACTGTTCTTTTCTCTGGCAATTCCCAGTAAAACATACAGCTTCAGGGGCTGTGTCTGTGCTGGTCAGGCTCCTAAACCTCAGGGCCACAGAGCCTGGGAGTCAGTGGAGGGGTACCCAGGAGAGAAGCCTTGATAAAGAACTTGACACATTTCCCCTCGTCAGACACACACAGTCCAAGTAAGCAAACCTTCTGCCTATGCCCCTCCTCCAGGGATGTTACCTGTGGAATTGTCCCTACCACCCAGTGAGGAATTTCTCACATGAACTACAGCCCAGCTTTGCCAGGACAGGGCCGTGTGGCTGATGGAAGGTGGAGGGACTTACCTCTCCCTCCTGGTGGAGGGCGATGGGAAAGGTGGGGATCATAGAAAGGCCAGGAACTCAGGGCTGCCAGAGAAAGTCTAAGGGGAGAGAGAGTAAGACCCAGTCCTCAGATGATACTGTGCAATAGAACAGCCAAGGGCTGTGGCCTGAGCACATACGGAAGAGAAAGGGACTCTCAGCTTCTCTTGGGAGTAGCTGCTCTGAGGCCACAAACCCAAACCTGACCCAGGGCCCCTTTTCCTACCCTAGCTTACCTGCTGGGTCCACGGAGCTGGGGAGTATGTGCCCCCACTATCGGAAGCCTCCAGGTGGCCGTCTCCTTGCCGCAGGGTCCAGGGAAGCAGACAGAAGGCTCACAGAGAAGACAGCACTCCTTCGCCTGCCCACTCCAAGCTCAGTTCTTGGCCCCAAACCATCTTCCCAGGCGACACAGAAATACGTGCGTCCTTGGGCCTTTGAGAGGCTTCCCCAGAACACTAGGAGGAGGATAAAACTGCAGAGCTTACTTAGCTCCTTCAAGTCCTGGACGCCCACAGGACTGCTTCCGAGGCAGTTACTGTCACTGTACCTACTGAACAGTTGCAGAGAAGGGTGTGGGCATGTTAGTGACTGAGCCGTGACTCCACAGTGTGTGGGGGCAGAGGCTGACCTCTGAGTCCAGGTGAATTGGCTGCAGAGCCCACCATGATCCCATAGAACGTATGGTTCCAGGGTTGGGGCATTCTAGAATCTTCTGTCATAAACAGCATCATGTGTGAGATGGCAAGTCTGACTCGGCCCTCCTGCCCTGTCTCTTTTCCTGGGCCAGAGAGAAGCAGGCCCACCTGTCCCTCCCATCCTCCTCTCTGTTCGATGGCATCTTGGAAACAGCAAAGCACACACCTGGTGCTGTGAGAACAAGGCCATCCGCGGGCACCATTCCTCTGTCATTGTTCAATCACTCAGTCATGTCCGACTCTTTGTGACCCCACGGACAGGAGCACGCCAGACTTCCCTGACCTTCACCATCTCCCGGAGTTTGCTCAGACTCATGTCCACTAAGTCAGTGATGCCACCCAACCATCTCATCCTCTGTCGTCCCCTTCTCCTCCTGCCTTCAATCTGTCCCAGCATCAGGGTCTTTTCCAGTGAGTCGGCTCTTTGCAGTAGGTGGCCAAGGTACTGGAGCTTATGCCATGTAGTATACACACCCCCAAAACGAGACATTTCTCCACAGAAAACCACCACGCCATGCTGTGAACACACACTCACTTCATGTTACTAAGAGAAGTGCTAACTTCCATGTCTTTTCCAAATTACATTCGGTTTCCTCAGCTGGTTCTTAACTTCACTGTCTTTGACCTAAAGTGGTCGTTCTCCCCGCCCCACCACCCCAGGAAAAGAGCATTTCGTCCTAAGAGAACTTCATATATCCTTGGAAGACCAAAGCTGCAAGAACTTTGAAAATGATAGTTTTCTAACTGCCAGGTGGGCTAGGGTATTGGGGGCGTGGGGGGAGTGAAGGAGCAGGAGCCTGGAACTTCACTACAGTTCCCACCCCAGAGGATATCAGACCTGATGTCAGAATCCAGACAGCTTTTTTCAGCCACCATCCCTTCTCTTCTGAAGTAACTGTAGGTTCCCTGGAAGCTGTGAAGATGGTGGAGAGAGGCCTTGGGAACCACTTAATCTGTTCCATCCAAAGGTAACATCTTATGCAAGGAACCGTGTGGAAATCAGGACTTTGACATGGATACAGTTGTGTTGACATAAGTGCTGTCTTATCACATGTGTGCATTTGTGTAACCTTCCCTGCAGCCAATATCCAGAACCTTCCACTCACCATAAAGGTCTCCCTGTTCCCTCTCATCATTCCTATCCCTTGATGAGCTCTTTCATTTTCTCATTTAGAAAATGTGATTTAAGTAGAATCATCCCGGTAGCTCCACTGGTCAAGAATCTGCCTGCAATGCAGGAGAGTGAAAGTGGAAGTCGCTCAGTCATGTCCAAGTCTTTGCAGCCCTGTGGACTATACAGTCCATGGAACTCTCCAGGCCAGAATACTGGAGTGGGTAGCCTCTCCCTTCTCCAGGGGATCTTTCCAACCCAGGGACTGAACCTAGGTCTTCCACCTTACAGGTGAATTCTTTACTGTCTCAGCCACCAGAGAAGCCCAAGAATGCTGGAGTGGGTAGCCTCTCCCTTCTCTAGCGGGTCTTCCCAGCCCAGGAATTGAACCGGGGCCTTCCTTGATAGCTCAGTTGGTAAAGAATCTGCCTGCAGTGCAGGAGTCATTGGTTTGATTCCTGGGTCAGGAAGATCCCCTGGAGAAGGGATAGGTTACCCACTCCAGTATTCTTGGGCTTCCCTTGTGGCTCAGCTGGTAAAGAATCCACCTGCAATGTGGAAGACCTGGGTTCGATCGCTGGTTTGGAAAGATCCCCTAGAGAAGGAAAAGGCTATCCACTCTAAAATTCTGACCTGGAGAATTCCATGAACTGTCTAGTCCATGAAGTCCCCAAAAGTCAGACACAACTGAGCAACTTTCACTTAACTTACTTATTTGCTACCGACTATTTACTTTCATGTAATTTTTGGTATGTGAAGGGCCTAAGTCTGCCCTTTTATTTTTTGTTTTCTGTTCTTTGCTTTTATTTTCCCATCTTGCTATTGGTTACTTGAACATCTGTTTTAGAGTCATGTTTCAATTTTTCTATAGTGTTTCTGAGTATATCTCTTTGTATAGCTGTTTCAGCTGTTGCTCTGGATATTATATTATGCATACATGATTTATAGCAGTAGACTGCTGTTGACATTTTGCCAGTTTGAGTAAAAGTACCCAAACTTTACCTCCCACTAAGTCCTTTCACTCACCCTTGTTTAAAATATAATTGTTTTAAGTATTTCTTCTCTATATATTTAGAAGCTCATTGAACAATGTTAGAATTTTTGCTTCAACCAAACAAAATTTACAAAACTCAAGAAAAGAAATCTACTGTATTTATCTTATTTATATGGTCTTTCTTCCTCCTAGGTGGCCTAAGAGTACATATGTAAATATAGAATTCATTTATTTTATAAATATTTAAATTAATTTGGCAAATGTATGTTAAATATTTTAATATATTTATTATTAAATGTAAATTTATAAATAAAAGTACATGTTAATTCCAGGGTTTCCAGTTGTACTTTATAGGAAGAATAAAGAGAGGTGTATCTACTCCATCTTGGTCTGGAGACCTAATCTTTTAAGAAAAGAAAGTCTGAGGGGCTTCCCTGGTGGTCCAGTGGTTAAGACTCTGTACTCCCAACACAGGGGGCCTGGGTTCAATCCCTGATCAAGGGACAGAGATCCTGCATGCTGCAGAGTGTGGCCAAAATAAATGAAATAAAAGACACCAATTAAGAAACCCTGAGAAGGGAGAAACAGAAAATTAGCACTCCTCTGCCCACTACAGCTTTGAGACAGCGTGGAGAGCGGCCTGAGAAACCATTTCTGCAGCATTCTACTTGGTCCTCAGGCATCTTTTGAGGAAGACTTTGGGCATCCTGGAAATACAGAGCAGGACTGAAAAAATGCAGAAGGAAGTGGGATGGGGGGGTACCTGAGTTACCTTGTCTCTCCCCGAGATATGGTCAACCACACACAAGAAACGTTCTGCACTTGTCTCTTTGAACTCTGCCAGTGACAAACCAGGAAGTTACAGGCATCTAAAAACACTGGGTTTTGATTCAGAATCCAACAGGCTTTCCTTGTCCTCCAAAAGCCCTTGCTGAGGCTTGTCAAGAGACATTGCCACACGCTGCTTCCTCAAAGCCCACCCGGAGTCTGGGCATCATCCCTACCTCTGTGTCCCTTATCCCCCGAAGGAGCCATCCACACCAAAGTATTAATACCAGGTGGAGGGTTATGCTGACCACTGCCAAGGACCTGCAGCAGTAGCTCAGTGGACAGACCACCAGGATTGGAGCAGGAGCTGTGCAAAGCAGTGACCACCCAACCTTCAACTACGAACACGCTTGACCCATTCAGTAGGCTACAAATCCTCTCAGCTAGTTTACTGCCTAGATTTTTGCTTTAAGAAACTTTGGGTCATTCGCAAAAATAAGCCCACTTTGCAAAAGTGAAAGTTTGCTGTTGTCGGTTGCCATTTCCTTCTCCAGGGGATCTTCCTGACCCAGTCCCAGGGATCAAACCCAGGTCTCCTGCATTGCAGGCAGACGTTTTACCCTCTGAGCCACCAGGGAAGCCCCACAATAAAAAAACTTGCCGACCATGAAGATGTTTCTAGGAATATTGCTGAAATGCACCTTGGCCTCCGAGGGAGCCTGTTTATTTGGAATATCACTTCTGAAGGGACTGTTTGTCAAACAAAACCAAACAAAAATAAGTCAACTTCCTTTAGACATAATCACTCCCATCTACCTTCACTGGCTCATGGGGACCCCTGGGGGCTTCTGTATTCTTACGACTTCCTGGAGAAAGGCCAGACTCTGGCCTCAAATAAACCCACAGAAATGTGCGGTGTGCCTGGCATGGAGGTGCTGATGAAAGCAAAGGACTGGCTTTATTCCTGGAAGAGTTTCAAGACTCATTGACCAATTTCTCCTGCAAATAAGTTCCCATCTCTTGTGGCTCAGACAGTAAAGAATCTGCCCATAATGTGGGACACCTGGGGTCGATCCCTGGGTCAGGAAGATCCACTGGAGAAGAGAATGGCAACCCACTCCAGTACTCTTGCCTGGAGAATTCCATGGACAGAGAGGCCTGGCGAGCTACAGTCCATGGTATCGCAGAGTTGGACATGTCTAACTACAGGCCAAGCTTCACAAGAAGCCCCACGTTTCTACTAACTTTCCCCACCCCAAAACCTTCCCTCATTTACTCATTCAATAAGTATATACTAAGCATTTATTTTGTACCAGGTACTCTACTAGGTGATGGAGAGTACATTGAAGAAAACACTCGATATCTTGCCTTTATGGGAACTTACTTTCTCATGGGAGAAACAGATGATAAGCCGAATACAAATGAAGTATATGGTATGTTATCAATAGAAGGTATTAAGTGCTCTCTAGACAGTGAGGCAGGGGTGCAGTTTACAATGAGGGAAAGCCTCATTGAGAAGGTGACGTGCAAACAAGGACTTGAAGGAGGCAGGGAGTGAGACCTGGGGGTCCCAGGGCAGGATACACCGGGCAGTGGTAACAGTCCTGAGCTGAGAGGGCTTCTGGTCTTGTTAGGACAGCGAGGAGGCAAAGGAAAAGACTGTAGGTATTAAGTGCTCTCTAGACAGTGAGGCAGGGGTGCAGTTTACAATGAGGGAAAGCCTCATTGAGAAGGTGACGTGCAAACAAGGACTTGAAGGAGGCAGGGAGTAAGACCTGGGGGTCCCAGGGCAGGATACACCGGGCAGTGGTAACAGTCCTGAGCTGAGAGGGCTTCTGGTCTTGTTAGGAACAGCGAGGAGGCAAAGGAAAAGACTGTTTTGCACTGAGTGAACTTTTAGTCAGGTCAGATACAGACCAGTCTTTTTTTTTTTTTTTGGTAGCTTATTGCTACTTAGAATTTATTTGGCTTTGTTTCTTTGAAATAAAAATTAATTGAAGTATAGTTGCTTTACAATGTTGTGTTAGTTTCTGCTGTCTAGTGAAGTGAATCAGCTCTATGTATACATATGTCCCCTCTGTTTTGAATTTCCTTCCTGTTGAGGTCACCAAGAGCACTGAGTGGAGTTTCCTGTGCTCTCCAGTTCTCATTAGTTCTCTGCTGTATACATAGTGTCAGTAGTGTATACATGTCAATCCCAACCTGCCATTTCCTCCCACCCTGTTTCCCCCTTTCCTCCTGTTATCCATACCTTTGTTCTCTACATCTATGTCTCTGTTTTATAAATAAGATCGTCCATACCAGTTTTTTTAGATTCCACATATGTGCATTAATACATACTTGTTTTTCCTGACTTACTTCCCTCTGTATGACAGTCTCTAGGTCCATCCATGTTTTTACAGATGATGCAATTTCATCCCTTTTTATGGCTGAGTATGGAGAAGGCAATGGCACCCCACTCCAGTACTCTTGCCTGGAAAATCCCATGGACGGAGGAGCCTGGTAGGCTGCAGTTCATGGGGTCGCTGAGGGGTGGACACGACTGAGCGACTTCACTTTCACTTTTCACTTTCATGCATGGGAGAAGAAAATGGCAACCCACTCCAGTGTTCTTGCCTGGAGAATCCTAGGGACGAGAGAGCCTGGTGGGCTGCCGTCTGTGGAGTCGGACACGACTGAAGTGACTTAGTAGTAGTATTATTATGGCTAGTAATATTCCAAAACAAAGTCAAATCTTGCAAGTTAGGATCTTCCAGGAAACCACCAGACAGGTATGAGAACAGTTCACTTCAGTAGCTCAGTTGTTTCTGACTCTCTGCGACCCTATGGACTGCAGCACGCCAGGCTTCCCTGTCCATCACCAACTCCTGGAGCTTGCTCAAACTCATGCCCATCAAGTCAGTGATGCCATCCAACCATCTCATCCTCTGTTATCCCCTTCTCTTCCTGCCTTCAATCTTTCCCAGCATCAGGGTCTTTTCCAATGACTCAGTTCTTCCCATCAGGTGGCCCAAGTATTGGAGCTTCAGCTTCAGCATCAGTCCTTCCAATGAATATTCAGGACTGATTTCCTTTAGGATGGACTGGTTGGATCTCCTTGCAGTCCAAGGGACTCAAGAGTTTTCTTGGGGACTGAAGGTTGTTGGTTTTCAAGCGTACTGGGGAGAGGGGGATGAGAGTAAGGGAAGTTCCAACACCATAAAGCTTCCACTCTTGCTGAGATCCTGCCTTTCTCCACTAGCAAACACTCTCTGACTGCTGCAAGCCTTTCATTAATTTTCTGAAATCTGCAAAAGATGACTGTGATGATTTTTGCACAGTGGTCCTCAGGATGTTCAGGAGCCTTCACCATCCTTCCTGCTGACTACTCTTGAAGGGACACTTGGGGGTTGGAAATTGACATAAACTGGTCTGAGTGGATGTGTGATTATGAGAGGGGAACAAGATTTGGCTGGATTGGAGGCCCCAGGGTGATGGGAATCAAGGCAGGATGGGGAGCTGGGAGCCCTGTGCAAACTGGTGTCTGAAGCTTTCAAGGAGAAAAGTGAACATGGATCTTTTAGGAAGGTTAAGCTGGCAGGGGGCCAGGAGATGAGCTGGAACCGAGGGAAGAAGACCAATGACTTTAGTCAGAGGGGATACTGTGTGCCTGGGAGAAGCACCAGTAAATAGGCTGGATGGGAGAGCAATCCTCAGGAGGCTTCCGTCGGTGATGGGTCACTGGGGAGGCTGGGTAAGTCCTGTTGCTGTCTGGAGACACCCTGTCACCCTTCAAGTTTTCTTCTTGCCAGCCCAAAAGTTATGTCGGTCCCAATGGGGTCCCCTTGGCCTCACCTTTATACTGTTTGCCCCCTGTGAAGGACCCTGACGTCTTGAATACCTCGAGTATCTTGAAGTTCACAGCCAGTGATGCCCCCTTGCAGGTGGGGAAGCAAAGCTGAGGTCAAAGAGCTGGGCTCTGCCAGAAACACACAGGAAGTTCTTGAATCCTATGGGGCCCCTCCTTTAAGGAACCGATATATTTGCATCCATCTGCTGGTGGCGGGGGGCCACTGTGCAGAGAAAAAGAGGGGCTTGGCACCTTGCTTTTGGGGGATCACTGATGACCAAACCCTCTCTGGTAGGTCCCATCGCCTGAAGGTAAGGGTCGGGGAAGGAGAACACACAGCTGGTGCCTGGAGTGCCCAGGGCTGCCACGTCTCTAGGTGGTAGGCCCAAATCCTTCTTTAGGACATTTGGATCTTTTCAGACAACGTGAGAAATAGCTCAGGTTCCAGTCCAGCTCAGGCCAACAGTAACCTTAAAAGTGGAAAGCGAAAGAAATGACTTGGTCAGACACTGCTCTCAGGAGGGCTTGGAGAAGACCTCAAGCTGGACCCCCACCCTTACCCCGTCTGCACCCAGAGCCTCCCTCAGCCAGGCCCCTGGAGCCACCCAATCACCCCAGCCATCTCCAGCGAGCGTCTGGTTCACATTGCTTCCTGATTTGTGTTATTTGGTTCTGTCTGAGGAGACTTTCCTCTGCTGAAGCTGCTGCTGTGTCCGGCCTGGGGACAATGTAGGCCTCAACCTCCTCCACCTCCAGTGAGGCCCGGGACTCAGCTCACAGAGGTAGCTTCCATTTGTTCTGGAAAGAATTCTCCCCCTGGCCACCCAGACCTGCCTGGAAAGCCAAATCTTTGGTTTCCAGCAAGTCCGGCTGGGGCCTGTCACAAAGCTCTGCTTGGTCACTGCTCCACTCCAGGCAGGCATGTGGATGCCAGCTTTGTGCGTCTAGTGGAAGCAACGGAAGGCCTGTGTGGGGTCACCCAGCCAGAACAGGCCGTTTCATCCGGTCTTTCCTGGAGGATTAGGCCAGGCAGGCCCAAGCCCTGGGTCCTGCAGCACACTCTGTGTCTGGTGACCACACAGCTGAATTCGAGAAACTTGGGCAGAACTGTGAATCTACAGGATAGGAACACACAACACACACGCACGCACGCCAATACCGCCAGCTGCCTCGGTTCACTGCCTAAGGGAGCCACGCCCATCCACACCAGGTGCTGCGGATTACGCAGGATTTCAGATAGCCCGCCTCCCGCCCTCACGGCTCACACACTGACACTTACCAAGCAAAACTTCAGGTCTTATTCAAGGTAAGTCACCAAACTTACTTGTAGTAGTTATGAATGTCTAAACCACAGAACACGTGTTAAACAGTGCTGCCATTTTTATTAGCTCTTGTTTGGTCGCTTCGTCGTGTCCAACTCTTCTGCAACCCCATGGAGGGTAGCCCCTCAGGCTCCTCTGTCCATAGGACTTCCCAGGAAAGAATAATAGAGTGGGTTGCCATCTCCTCTAGGGCATTTTTCCGATGCAGGAATCAAACCCATGTCTCCTGCATTGGCGGGAAGATTCTTTACCGCTGAGCCACCTGGGAAGCCCTTACTAGCTTTTGGGTGCCCCCAACCCCAGCTTAACCACAAAAGCAGGATGTTTTAGGAACACCTTTGTTGGATCATAGAACCAACTGTACTGTCATATCCACTTTAAAGATGAGAAAAGTTGAGATTTAGACGATGCTGGCCCTGCCTGGTAAGCATAGGACCCTGACTCAAATTCCTGGCTGGAAAGCTAGACTCTGGCCCTGTGACGGCCTCTTGTGCCCAGGTGCGGAGTCTCAGCTCTGCATCCTCCTGATGGGGAAGGTCCGGTGGAGGAGGCCCTCTTGTGAAGGTTTCCTCATTGGTCTTTGCTCCCAGCCCCGCCCCGCTGGCACAGTGGTCCCGCCCACCTGGCTGTGCGTGCCCTGCGCGAGCCAGAAGGTTTGGCTACCTCTTCCTACCGTCCTGGTTCTAGGTGTGCTGGGCGGGGCCTGGCTCCTGACTGTACCTCAGAGATGTTTCTGGAGCCATACTGACCTGAAGACGAGGCTTGGCTGCAGAAGGAACTGGGGCCAGGTTCCTGGGCAGCCTGGGGCAAAGCAGCAGGGCCAGCGGCTGCCCTACGAAACTCCAGGTACAGTCAGAACCCGCCCCACTAAGAACGGAAGCCAGGAAGCCAGTGCCCTGCGCCTCAGGACGTGGTAAACTCCCCTTAAGCTCCCCCAAGGTCAAAGTCAGTCGCCCCCCCCTACGAGCCCACTCGCCGGTATCTGTTGCTCTTCACGCATCTTTAAGGGGTCGGTCAGAACCCCACCTAGGTATTTCCCTGGTGGTCCAGTGGTTACGACTTTTCCTTCCAATGCAGGGGTAAGGATACCTGGTGGGAAGGTAAGATCCCACCTGCCTCCTGGCCAGAAAATCAGGAAGTAAAATAGAAGCAATATTGTAACAATTCAACTTTAAAAATGGTCCACATCAGAGAAGAACCCCACTTGCATTTCATAGCTGACCCCACACTTCCTGGCTGTCCAGGGAAACCCCCATCCCCCGCCACCTGCACTACGTGGCTCTGTCTCTTCAGTGCCCTGTGATTCTTCTGTGCCCTGTGGTTTCTGTGCTCCTTCCGTCATGAGTCATGTCATTTGGTGATGCCTCAGCTTCTCATATACAGGCAGAGCCCTTACTTAGGGATTTGTGTTCTCAGGCGAATTGTAAGTGGACCATTGGAGAGAACTTGTGTTCTCTACAAGCTGTGAGGATGCAGGGTGGGCCCCCAGATGAACTTAAAAAGGCCTAACAACCCACAATGTCGCTGATCTGTGCCATAGTAGGGTTCTGAGTACTGGGGTGGTTGGGGCGGCATGCAGGAGAAGGTGGGCAGAAAAGAGTCGCTGCTGCTTGAGCTTGAGAGCAGCTGTGGGGGAAAAACCAAACAAACCCCAAACACTGGAACAGTTGGATGTAAGTGCCTCCATCTCACCTGGATTGTTCTTCCATATGCTGTCACCCTCTCTTTGGTGCTCAGCATTCTCCACAGTCCAACTCTCATATCCATACACGACTACTGGAAAAACCATAGCCTAGACTAGACGGACCTTTGTTGGCAAAATAATGTCTCTGCTTTTGAATATGCTATCTAGGTTGGTCATAATCCTCCTTCCAAGGAGTAAGCATCTTCTAATTTCATGGCTGTAGTCACTATCTGCAGTGATTTTGGAGCCCCCCCAAAATAAAGTCTGACACTGTTTCCACCATTTCCCCATCTATTTGCCATGAAGTGATGGGACCAGAATTGATGGCTGAAGAATTGATGCTTTTGAACTGTGGTGTTGGAGAAGACTCTTGAGAGTCCTTTGGGCTGGAAGGAGACCCAATCAGTCCCTTCTAAAGGAGATCATTTCTGATTATTCATTGGAAGGACTGATGTTGATGCTGAAACCCCAATACTTTGGCCACCTGTTTTGAAGAACTGACTCATTTGAAAAGACTCTGATGCTGGGAAAGATTGAAGGCAGGAGGAGAAGGGGGTGACAGAGGATGAGATGGTTGGATGGCATCACAGACTCAATGGAAATTAGTTTGAGTAAACTCCAGGAGTTGGTGATGGACAGGGAGGCCTGACGTGCTGCGATTCATGAGGTCACAAAGAGCCTGACACGACTGAGCAACTGAACTGAACTGAATATTCTATGGTAAAAATGTACCATACCTTCTTAAACCGATCATCTGTTTGTGGACACTGAGGACACTCCCTTGTCTTGGGTATCGTAAATAGTGCTGCTATGAACAGTGGGGTGCATGTATCTTTCCAAATTAAGAGTTTTCACCTTTCTGGATGTGTGCCCAGAACTGGGATTGCTGGATCGTATGGTAGCTCTATGTTTAGGTTTTTAAGGAACCTGTATACTGGTTTCC
This sequence comes from Madoqua kirkii, assembly GCA_006408675.1. NCBI lineage: Eukaryota > Metazoa > Chordata > Mammalia > Artiodactyla > Bovidae > Madoqua > Madoqua kirkii. The sequence goes on from SJYC01094419.1 coordinate 31,828, forward strand.
ACAGTGCTGCACCAGTTTACCTTCCCACCAACAGTAGAGGAGGGCTCCCTTTTCATCACACCCTCTCTGGCTTTTATTGTTTGTAGACTTTTTATTGATGTCCATTCTGACCAGTGTGAGGTGATAGATACCTCATTGTGGTTTTGATTTGGATTTCTTTTGTAATTAGAGATGTTGGCCATCTTTTCACGTGGTTGTTGGCCATCTGTATGTCTTTGAAGAAATGTCTATTAAGATGGTCTGCCTATTTTTCGATTGTTTTTTTTTTTAATTGAGTTGTATGAGATGTTTGTATGTTTGGGAACTTAATTTCTTGTCATTATATCATTTACAAATATTTTCTTCCATTCTGTAGGTTGTCTTTTTGTTTTATTTATGGTTTCCTTTGCTGTGCAAAACTTTAAAGTTTATGTTTCATTTATTTATGTTTGCTTTTATTTCTATTGCCTGAGGAAACTGATCTGATAAAATATTGCTACAATTTATGTCAGAGAATGTTTTGCCTGTGTTCTTGGAGTTTTATGGTGTCGTATATATTTAGGTCTTTCAATCATTTTGAATTTGTTATTGTGTATGGTGTGAGGGAGTGTTCTGACTTCATTGATTTACATGTGGCTATACCACTTGCTGAAGAGACTGTCTTTTATATATTCACCTCCTTTGTTGAAGGTTAATTGACTGTTTGGGTTTATTTATGGGCTTCTATTCCACTGATCTATATGTCTGTTTTTGTGCCAGTACCATACTGCTTTGATTACGATAGTTTTGTAGTATTGTCTGAAGTCTGGGAGTGTTATGCCTCCAACTTTGTTTTTTCTTTCCCCTGAGGATTGCTTTGGCAATTATGGGTCTTTTGCAGTTCCATATAAAGTTTAGGATTATTTATTCTAGTTCTGTGAAAAGTATCATGGGCATTTTGATAAGGATTGCACTAAATCTGTAGTTTGCTTTGGAATAGCATGGCCATTTTAACAGTATTAATTCTAAATATATGAAGGAAATTAAAATTATTTTTGGAAACAGGTTGGGCTTCCTTCACAGATGGCTATGTGCTCCTCATTCCTGCTTCAGGAAGCAGTAAAAGGTGAGGGCCATCAATTGGTCAGAAGACAGAAGAGTGAGGGAATGTTTCAGTGACTCACATGGGTTAAAAAGTTTGAGCCAGCATTAACGTTTGGGAGATTTTACATACAATATCAAGTTTCTGACTTCTGCTGAGAAAATTGGAGGTTCTGTCAGCATGAGGCCCTCTTTTCTGCATGTTGACCACAATCAGCCAGAGCAAGCTGTCTCTTTCTCTTGACCCTAGGCTGTGTTCTCCAGTTCCTCAAAGTGTTTCCCATCATTCAGTGCATCCTCCTGACCAGGTCAGTTTAGCTCATTTCAATCACCTGCCCCGTGAGTTGTAGGCCCTGGAATTGACACCTCTGTAGTAGAGGAAACGCAGCTGTTAGATATGGGCACAGCACTCCCTCAGCCTTACCCTGCTTTCTAATGGGGGCTGCCCACCTAGAGCCCCTGCAACCAAATAGCTGTGTTTTGTGTTACGTTCCCAGTGGGGTGCATGTATCTTTCCAAATTAAGAGTTTTCACCTTTCTGGATGTGTGCCCAGAACTGGGATTGCTGGATCGTATGGTAGCTCTATGTTTAGGTTTTTAAGGAACCTGTATACTGGTTTCCACAGTGCTGCACCAGTTTACCTTCCCACCAACAGTAGAGGAGGGCTCCCTTTTCATCACACCCTCTCTGGCTTTTATTGTTTGTAGACTTTTTATTGATGTCCATTCTGACCAGTGTGAGGTGATAGATACCTCATTGTGGTTTTGATTTGGATTTCTTTTGTAATTAGAGATGTTGGCCATCTTTCACGTGGTTGTTGGCCATCTGTATGTCTTTGAAGAAATGTCTATTAAGATGGTCTGCCTATTTTTCGATTGTTTTTTTTTTTAATTGAGTTGTATGAGATGTTTGTATGTTTGGGAACTTAATTTCTTGTCATTATATCATTTACAAATATTTTCTTCCATTCTGTAGGTTGTCTTTTTGTTTTATTTATGGTTTCCTTTGCTGTGCAAAACTTTAAAGTTTATGTTTCATTTATTTATGTTTGCTTTTATTTCTATTGCCTGAGGAAACTGATCTGATAAAATATTGCTACAATTTATGTCAGAGAATGTTTTGCCTGTGTTCTTGGAGTTTTATGGTGTCATATATATTTAGGTCTTTCAATCATTTTGAATTTGTTATTGTGTATGGTGTGAGGGAGTGTTCTGACTTCATTGATTTACATGTGGCTATACCAGTTGCTGAAGAGACTGTCTTTTATATATTCACCTCCTTTGTTGAAGGTTAATTGACTGTTTGGGTTTATTTATGGGCTTCTATTCCACTGATCTATATGTCTGTTTTTGTGCCAGTACCATACTGCTTTGATTACGATAGTTTTGTAGTATTGTCTGAAGTCTGGGAGTGTTATGCCTCCAACTTTGTTTTTTCTTTCCCCTGAGGATTGCTTTGGCAATTATGGGTCTTTTGCAGTTCCATATAAAGTTTAGGATTATTTATTCTAGTTCTGTGAAAAGTATCATGGGCATTTTGATAAGGATTGCACTAAATCTGTAGTTTGCTTTGGAGTAGCATGGCCATTTTAACAGTATTAATTCTAAATATATGAAGGAAATTAAAATTATTTTTGGAAACAGGTTGGGCTTCCTTCACAGATGGCTATGTGCTCCTCATTCCTGCTTCAGGAAGCAGTAAAAGGTGAGGGCCATCAATTGGTCAGAAGACAGAAGAGTGAGGGAATGTTTCAGTGACTCACATGGGTTAAAAAGTTTGAGCCAGCATTAACGTTTGGGAGATTTTACATACAATATCAAGTTTCTGCTTCTGCTGAGAAAATTGGAGGTTCTGTCAGCATGAGGCCCTCTTTTCTGCATGTTGACCACAATCAGCCAGAGCAAGCTGTCTCTTTCTCTTGACCCTAGGCTGTGTTCTCCAGTTCCTCAAAGTGTTTCCCATCATTCAGTGCATCCTCCTGACCAGGTCAGTTTAGCTCATTTCAATCACCTGCCCCGTGAGTTGTAGGCCCTGGAATTGACACCTCTGTAGTAGAGGAAACGCAGCTGTTAGATATGGGCACAGCACTCCCTCAGCCTTACCCTGCTTTCTAATGGGGGCTGCCCACCTAGAGCCCCTGCAACCAAATAGCTGTGTTTTGTGTTACGTTCCCCCATTTTTAACTGAGTAGTTGAGGTTGATGCCTGATACTGGGGCTGTCAGTTCACTGGCTGATGGTGACACATGCTTACTTGGGCCTGGAGGGGGAAAATGTGCTGAGCCAATCAAACTTTCGCTCTTGGCTGTAAAAACTGAGAAGTACAGCGTGAACCAGCAAGTTGGCAATAGTTCTGTGCCAGGGAGAGGCCAGAGCAGTCACAGAGGGCCCTGAGCAAGCTGAAAATGGGAGGCACTTGGAAGAAGTTCATTTTGGGAGGGGTGGGAGGGAGCGTGTGGACCGAGAGAGGCAGTGATACCTTGGGGAAGAGAGAGCGAGCCTGTGGCCAGAGAGAGAGGTCTAGTTCCGGGCCCCAGAGCTGTCTTGGTTCCTTAGAGTTTTTCAGCTTCATGGCCAGGTCATGTGTTTTTCTATAATAAACTCTCAATTCCTTGAGTGAAGTGAAGTGTTCTCTTGTCCCTGTATTCAAGAAAAGCTAATCAGGCACTCTTCAGGCCTCTGCTAACTGGAGAGTCTGTGGTTTTGCCAATTGAGTTAAGGGTTTACCTCTATGGTATGCCCCCACCCCCGACTATTGGCAGATAACTCATGGTGGACAGAAAGCAGATGCATTAGGAATCAAACTTGAAGACGACTTCCTCTTCTTTTTTTTAAGTTGATTAAAAAAAAAATCAAAATATAGTTGATTTACAATGTCACATTAATTTCTGCTGTAGAGCAAAGTGATTCAGTTATACATATACATATGCATTCTTTTTCATATTGTCTTCACAGGATATTGAGTATAGTTCCCTGTGGAGCAGGACCTTGTTGTCATCCGTCCTGTATATCCTAGTTTGCATCTGCTAACCCGGAACTCACAATCCCTCCCCTTCTGCAACACATTGGCAACCATTAGTCTGTTCTCTGTGTCTGAGTTTCTGTTTCTTAGATAAGTTCATTTGTGTGTCATATTTTAGATTCCACATATAAGTGATATCCTATGGTATTTGTCTACTTCCTGTCCTTTTGCTAAGTGATTCAGTTATACATATACATATGCATTCTTTTTCATATTGTCTTCACAGGATATTGAGTATAGTTCCCTGTGGAGCAGGACCTTGTTGTCATCCGTCCTGTATATCCTAGTTTGCATCTGCTAACCCGGAACTCACAATCCCTCCCCCTCTGCAACACATTGGCAACCATTAGTCTGTTCTCTGTGTCTGAGTTTCTGTTTCTTAGATAAGTTCATTTGTGTGTCATATTTTAGATTCCACATATAAGTGATATCCTATGGTATTTGTCTACTTCCTGTCCTTTTGCTTCTGCAACAAAAGTATGCATATGATTCTCAAGGCACAAACATGCAGGCATCTTAAGATCTAATTTTATTACATTATCATATTCCCAACAAGAAAAAAAAAAGTGTAGGTAAAGCTGCTTGTTTTCTTATATACATCTGTCAGCCCTAATCAGACAAACCCCACTTAGGTGATAGAAAACTATTCAGGGCTTGTCATCCTTCTTGTGAACCTGAAGAATATTTAACTTGTTGATTAAGCACTTAACATTACAAATGAATGCAAAACCGTCTGTCAGTTCTGGTGTGATTATTTTGGAAATGGTGTAAGTGTTTAGGTTGCCGTGACAATGAATGACCTTTGGTATAATTAAGGCTGCCATGTTGCATCAGCTTTTCTGTGGAGTTGCCATGTGTATTCCAAGGAGAAGAAAAGAGTGATGCGTATTCTAGCTCTTCATAAAGTCGCTGATTTGTGTTTTAAGCAACCTAGATGAGATGACAAAGAATTTGAGGCTGTAGCTGCCCCAGTGAAGGGAGTTGAAGAAGGGTAAAAAAAATTGTGTCATTGGGGAAATCTGCCAACTATGATGGTGTCTCCGTGGCACCAGCCAAACAGTCTGAAACCTGAACAGCCACATAGATGCGGGGGACACACAGAGATGAAACAGCTGGGGACTGACCGGAGTTTCCACTTGTAGCCAAGTCTTGGCGTCATGGAGATTAAGACTAGACTGATCTCACTGGAAAATTGTTCAAACCTTTGCTGTGCTCTTTTTTCACAGATCCTCGTTTTGCATTCCTAGGGAAAAAAAAACAATACACACCTGCTTAATCATTTCAAACACAATAGAGTGCATTTGTTACAAATTAGTTTTAAAAAAATCGTTTCTCCTCTCCGTTTTTACTAGGATTTCAGAGATTTCATTTGTCAGAAAAAAAATGGCTTGGCAATTTCTAATAAAGACAGATTAATAAGAAAGACTGTCAGAGAGAACAAGTTTTATTCTCTGGTTAAATTTATTTTTAATTTATGTAAAGTACAAAACAGTAAAATATGTCCTTTGTGGTGTACAGTCTTGTGGGTTTTGACAACTGCGTATTTCTAAGAATTGTATATCCAAGAGTATAATTAATAATCCAGGCAAGAATACTGGAGTGGGTTACCATTTCCTTCTTCAGGGGATCTTCCCAACCTAGGGATTGAACCCAGGTCTCCCACATTGGAGGCAGACACTTTAACCTCTGAGCCACCAGGGAAGCCCATAATTAATTGTATAGGAAAAGTTCCAACACCCCAAATTCCCTTCGGAGTCAGCCCTTCCCTCTATCCCCAGTTCTGCCAACACTGATCTGTCCTCTGCCTTGATAGTTTTGCCTTTTCTGGAATGTTATATAAATGGAATCATACAGCATATAGCCTTTTTGTTTATTATTTATTAACTTAAAAAATATTTATTTGGCTTTGCTGAATGTTAGTTACAGCACGCAGGATCTTTAGTTGTGACATTCAGGTTCTTTAGCTGTGATATGTGGGATCTAGTTTCCCGGCCTCAGATCAGACCTGGGCCCCCGGCACTGAGAGAGCAGTGTCTTAGCCACTGGACCACCAGGGAAGTCCATATTAACCTTTGCTGAAGTTTTCTCCATATAATGTTCTGTGCAGAGAGAAGAAAAGAGGGGAAAATATTTGATGCTGTGTGAATCTTGGAAGACAAGGTTGAGGAAGTGGGGACATGACCAGCCTTATCTTCAGAATTATCTTCATTTGTGCAAAGAATATATCTTCAAGGCAGTGAGAAGTCAGTGCAAGGGTTTGGGCACCTGACTTAGCCTCTACACACACACCGTTCAAAGGAAGCACCGTGGGCGTGGCCTTTGGCTGTCTGTAACCAGCGCTGGGATCTGACCCAGGGCTGGGTAATTAACATGCATAATTAGCTCCTGTTTAGTTTTGAGGGCAGTTGCGGTGCAGGCAGTGTCAGGCTCGTGGAGAAAAGCACAAATTAACTCTGCCATTGTGCTCTGGAGTGGCCACCCTTATTATGCTTTATCAACACAGCAGCTGGATTAGCCCTGCATTCAGTTTGCTTTGCCTCATTACAATAATTGCCTGGTGAACAATGGCATGAGTCAGCGTGATCCTCCTTACTAGGGAGACAGGTTTGTGTGTACAAGTGAAACTGCAGGTGGGAGGGGCAGCTGGCTGGGCTAATATTTGGGTCTTGAGGTTGATATTAAGGTGTTTTTTTTTTTTTTAAGAAACCGTTTGAATTCAGGATTGAATCTGGGGACGTGAATTTATATCAGAACTATACCCAGCCGTCCAGTCATGCGATACACCCACCAGCTGAATTCCTGTTGGAAATAATGTGGTCAGTTACATGGTGCCTGGAATCGGGGTTAGGTTTCACCTCTTCCGTGCATGTGCTAGATGGCTTTAATCCCTCTGCTCTGCAGTCCTGAATGTTTATTTATTTAAACATTATTTTATTGAGGTATAATTTACAATGTTAATTTCAAGTGTACAGCAGTGATTCAATTATACATATATATATATAAATATATCCTTCCCTGGTGGCTCAGATGGTAAAGAATACACCTGTAATTCGGGAGACCTGATTTCAATCCCTGGGTTGGGAAGATCCTCTGGAGGAGGGCATGGCAACCCACTCTAGCATTCTTGCCTCGAGAATCCCCACGGACAAAGGAGCAGGCTACGGTCTGTGGGGACCCAAAGAGACACAACTGAGCAACTAGGCACACAAATATAAATATATATTAATTTATTCTTTTTTCACATTCTCTTCTATTATAGGTTATTATAAGATATTGAGTAGAGTTCCCTGTGCTATACAGTTGGTTCTTGTTTATTTTACATACAGTAGTGTGTATGTGTTAATCCTGAACCACTAATTTATCCCCTTCTTCCCCCTCCCCTATATCCCCTTTGGTAACTTAAGTTTTCTATGTCAATGAGTCTATTTCTGTTTTGTAAACAAGTTCATTTGTGGCACTAAGTTTTGAAAACCAAGTTAGATCTGCTCTACAAGAGAATCTTGGAAGGCTTATGCTACATCAGGCGCTGTGCTGGGTGTATCCACATACTTGTTTATGATTAGCCTGTTTTTCAGATGAAGAAATCTGTGTCCCAAGAATTCCCTCCAGCTTCTCTGCCCTCTAGGTTCCCCTCGTGCCTGTGGACTCTGGATGGTTTTGTCCTTGCGGGAGCTTTGACGGACACCCCACGGGATGGTCACCATGGTGATCAGCTTCCACTCAGAGGTGCCGATGCCTTCACAGGAGTCACACACTGTGTTTTGTCAAAATCCATCCCTGCAGGAAACCTCCTCCTGCTGCTGCTGCTGAGTCACTTCAGTCATGTCTGACTCTGTGCGACTCCATAGATGGCAGCCCACCAGGCTCCCCCGTCCCTAGGGTTCTCCAGGCAGGAGTACTGGAGTGGGGTGCCATCACCTTCTCCGCAGGAAACCTCCTGAGAGCTTCACAGCCACCCTGTGAAGTAGCCTGAGGGCAGGGAGCCCCTTGAACACCTGGGATCCTCCGTAGAACGGCCGCCACCACGGCCTCTCCATGGGCTCCTCCAGCTGCAGTTGGCAAGGTTTAGGAACACTGCTGAGCCCTACATCATCCCAGCAAACTCGGGGGGTGGCCCCAGCTCAGACTCTCTGAAGGGGACCTTGATCCTCGAGCAGTGAGTTAGCCCCTGCCTGGCCACTGCTGGGCACTGTGCCACTGCTGAGTGGGGGGCTGTGCTGTGGCCCCTGCAGTGTCTGAAGCCCCCTTTAGTCTCTTTGCAAGTGGTTATTTCATAAGGACTGTGTGTGCGTGCGTGTGCATGCGGGTACATGCTCACATATGCAAATTGGGAGGGAAGGAAGATACAGGAAGATGGGAAAGACAGTCCCGTCTGTTCCTTGGAAAGTTTGTTGGGAAACAAAACCATCTCAGATGACATGGTGACACCCATCCTTAAGACGGACACATCCCCAGGGCCAGATCCTGGTAGGAGAGGTGGGCCTAGCCTGGCAGGGGATGAGAAGCTCAGGCTGTGGGGTCAGCGAATTGTAGCCTCATTTTCTACCTTGCGCTTACCCTCTGTGGGACCCTGAGCAAGTTTCTGAGAGCCTCAGCTTTCCCATCTATAAAATGGAACACGGTATGAATACCTTTGTAGGGTCAGTGTGATAAATAAAATCATACCCCCAAAGCAAATTATCATTTGACTCCAAAATCCACGCTCTTAGGCACTAGACACATGCGTGCTGTTTTGTGTGTGTGTATTATGTAGATAACACTGTGTGCATGTGGGTTTCCATGACAGCTTGGTTGAGAAAGAAATCCACTGAAGTGCTTTCAATTCTGAGGGTCCCAGGATAAAGCCAGGAGGCTGCATGTGGATGTGTAAGGCCTGTTAAGAACTGCTAATAAGTATAAGACGGCATCTCGGCCTCCTCCATGACTCTGCCTTCTACTGGTCTGTTGGAGCTTTGTGATTAAGTGGTTTCTACCCACCCTCGGGCAGCAAGCGGTGAGCATGTAGTGATCTGGATGGAGTATAAAAGCCTGATTGTGGAGGGATTATGTGCCCTGGCTCCAGCCAGCTATTATCTAGTGGTTTTATTTATGGTTAGTCAAGTGAGAATGACAACACAGAGAGCCACCTGGGTATGATTTTTTGTGGGCAGTGTGGTGTGTCGAACACTGTGTGGACTCCTCGCCCCGTGGCTATACTGCAGAAAACCAGCACTGGCAACAAGCAGCACACAGCATCCACTCCTGCAAACCACGCCCTCCACACCTGCCAGGGAAATCCCTAAACTGTGGGGTTTCAGTGCTTGTTTATAAGACACTTGCCAGGTGTGCTTTTAAAAAAAGAGTATAAAAAAATGACCCATTATGTGTTTATAGTAGAAAAATGGGAAAATAGTTAAGAATAGGAAATAAAGTAATAGTCACCAACAGGCCCCTCTCCCTCCTGCAAGGTAACCACAGCTAACGTTTTGGCGTGTGTCACTTTACGATCTCTTAAATGTATGTACACATGTATATAACACAGGTAGAGTTGTGTGCGTGTGTGTATTTATAGGAATGGGATTGCTCCACACACAGTTGATAAGCTGAATTCTTCACATACTGTCTCATGACTATCTCCCAAGTTAGGAAGCCTTTGAGGCTCCATGTCCCTTTATAAGGGGCGCTCCCTACGACATTAGGGATCATGTCCCTGCAGAGTGGTCCAAAGAGGCCTGGCCCCGGCATCTGCCCTTTGGGTGGAGTGTGAATTCATGGAGCTTCTGTGGGCTATGGGAGTGCCACGCCACCCATGCTAGAAATCAACTTCTGCAGACATCGAATGAGAACCAGGGTTCTGGTGGCCGCTTCCTAAAAGTGGACTGGAATAGTGATCGCAGCCCAACACCTCAGCCTGTAGGCACCCAGGGGCCGCCTGTACACATATGCAACCCAAATAAGGCATCCAGCCCTGAGCAGAGGATGGACCACAGAGCCTGCGAGGCTGGGAAATGCTTCCTTGTCACTTCTTTGGCAAGGAACCCGGTCTTACCTCTGACCTACCACAAACCTGCAGCTCATTCTCTCTGCGGGAAACCACCTCCAGCCTGTGGACCTAAGACCTGAGCTCAGCTTACCAGCAAGCTCTATATTCCTTTGCTCTTTTTTTTTTTAATTGAAGTATAGTTGATTTGCAATATTATGTTAGTTTCAGATGTACAGCATAGTCAATATCTTTGCAGATTATACTCTATTAAGGATTATTGCAAGATGATAATGAGTTTATTTCTCTGTGCTGTAAATATTTCCCTGTAATTCACAGCAGCCCGTGCCTTCTAATCTCTTGCCCCACTCTGAGCCTCCCGCTTTCCCTCTCCCCAAACCTGTGTAGCCACAGGTTTGTTTTCTAGACACTTTACATTGTTTCTGTTCAGCACATACATTCATGGGTATTATTTTTAGATTCCATATATAGTGACATCATACAGTATTTGTCTTCCTCTGACTTATTTCTCTAAGCATAATATGCTTTAGATCCGTCTCATTGCTGTACATGGCAGAATTTTACTCTTCTCAAGGCTGAGTAATAGTCCGTTGTATGTATATATTGCATCTTCTTATCCATTCTTCTGTTGATGGACATTTAAGTTGCTTCCATGTCTTGCAAGCAGTGCTGCTGTGGACACTAAGTTGCATATATCTTTATGAATTTGAGTTTTCATCTTTTCCAGATATATGCCCAGGAGTGGGATTGCCGGATCACATGGTAACTCTGTTTTTAGTTTTTTAAGGACCCTTCATGCCGTCCTCCATGATGACCATACCAAATTACATTCTCACCAATAATATAGGAAGGTTCCTGTTTCTCCACATCCTTGCCAGCACTTGTTGTCTGTAGAGTTCTTGACGTGAATTCCTCAGAGAGAGCTTTTGTGTTGTGTCAGACCAGTGAGTCTTGGTGCCTTGCTTCTGACATGAGCTAATCCTTGAGGCTGGGGAGGAAAGGGGTCTGGATGTCATTTCAAAGTGAAATTAATGTGATTAACCATAACTATGAACTAGCTATAACTAAAGATTTCAAAAGTTGTCCCTAACAGGTAGACAGGTAGGGGTGGGCTAGTTCTGAGATGTGGAGTGTTTCTGTGATTCCTGGCAGAGGTTCCTCTAGCCTCCTGGGGGCCAGAGGGGCACTGCTTGTCAACCCACAGCTCAGCCCCACAGCGGGTGGTTGTGTCCCCTGGGGCCACCTTACTCTTGGTGACAAGTGATGCTCTGCAGAACCCACTGAGGCCTGAGGAAAGAATACATTGAGGAGATGTCCCTGATGGTCCAATGGTTAAGACCTTGCCTTCCAGTGCAGGGGTTATGGGTTTGATCCCTGGTCGGGGAGCCAAGATCCCACATACCTCTCGGCCAAAAAAACCAAAATATAAAACATAAGCAGTATTTAGCAAATGTCAGAAAGACTTTAAAAATGGTCCATATCCAAAAAGTCTTAAAGAAGGACAGTGGTGCTTGTGGGCCCCCAGTGGCCTTGTGGCCATGGATTGTGCCCACTGCCTGCCTCTCTTGCAGCCCAAAGGCCCATTTCATTCTCTGCACAGGAGCATCTCTGTAGCTTCTGCCAGTAGGGCCCTCAGGGCTGGAGTGTGAATCCAGCAGGCCTGGTTGGGGTCCCATGTCCCTGGTGGGTGGGCATGGGTACCATGCAACCCCTCTACAGCCTTGTGGTTGGAATGCAGGGGAGGGTCATCTAAAGATGATGACCCTTCCTCAGAAGTGGGCAGATGAAAAAGGAGAGAGAGTCAAGCCTTCCCATGCCGTTTTATTTTTCAGCTCTGAGACAAAAGCTATCTGCACATCCATCTCTCCTGGGTCCCCTTCATCCTCCGACCACCTCTGCTCACTTGCTCTCGTCTACACTGGTCTCCAGGCCCAAAGCTTCCTGCCTCCCTGTCTACCCCGACCTTGCCTGGTTGGTATCTGCAGGCTCATCTTGTCAGGCCCTGCTCCCCAGCCTCTGCCTGCGTCCCTGCCCCCACACCACCTGCGTTCAGGCTGCTCTGGTGTTCCTCTTGAGTCTGTCTACTCTCCACGGCCCTTCCAGGGAGCGTGGACCCTGTTCTAGCTCCGCCTCTTCATTTCCATCGGCAGCTTTCACCCATCTCAGTCTGGGGACTCTTCTGGCATCCACCTTCCCCAGCGGCTCGTCTTAGTGTTTATCTCACTTGACTTTTCAGAAGTTAAAGTTCTCAATGAAAAGTTGACCCCCCCTTTCTGCCTGAAAACTCTCACTTCTCTGGGGTTTTATGACACCAAGCTCTTCTGTTTCTCTCCACTTTAGATATTCCTAACTTAGTCTTGTTAATTTGTTAAAAATCTTGTTGGAGTATAGTTGATTTACAATAAGTTAGTTTCTGCTGCACAGCAATATGATTCATTCACACACACACCTATTTGCTCTTTTTAAGAGTCTTTTCTCATACAAGTTATCCCAGAATATTGAGTAGAGTTCCCTGTGCTATACAGTAGGTTCTTCTTGGTTTCCTGTCTTATATTTAGTAGTGAGTATATGGTCATCCCAAGCTCCTCATTTAGCCCTCTCCACCAGGATGTTCCCCCTTTGATATCTGTTAAGTTTGTGTTTGATATCGGTAGTCTGTTTCTGTTTTGTAAATAAGTTCATTCGTATTATTAAGAAAAACTAGATGCCACTTATGAGTGATACCATATGACTCAGTCTTCTTTAAAAAAACCACTCCTTCTCTGACCACCTTCCTCCTATCTGTCTCTCACCACATCATCGTTCACCATTTTCATGATTTGACAAACCAGTTACACACTTTACCTCACCCGCCTCCGCTGAGCTTCAGACACATGCGTCCTGCTATCCACATGATGGCTCTGCTTGTGTGTCTCATGACAGGTTAGTGTCATAAGATCGAGCCGCTAAAGGTAACCAGCTGACTCACATGCAGATCTCAGAATTAAGATGGCCCCAAATGAGCATGGTTCCCTCAGGAATGTGGCTCTTTTCCAGGCTTCCCTGTCTGAGGAGTGGTGTTTGCATGTCAGTAGCCGGGAGCTGAAGCTGGGCTTGTCGCCGCCCTCTCCGCGCTCCCCAGGCCCATCCCCACGTCCCAGCTCTGCCCTGGACCATCTCTCCCCTTCTGTCACCACCTCACTTCTCATTGTTACCACCATCCTCTTGCTAAGCTTTTAACTCACCCGCTTCCTTCTGAGTCTCCCTTCCCACCCAGCAACCAGCATCATCCCTCTGCTCCAGGACTCTGCCAGGGGAGTTGCTGCTCTCAGAATAACATCCCCAAATCCAAACCCTGTCCTGTTCAGACCTGATGAGATGCCAGCCTCCTCTTCCAGCTTGGTTTCCACACCAGCTCCTGCCAGCTCTCCCAGTCTCCCTGCCAACCTCTGTGTTCCCTCAGCCTCCGAGCTCCAGGGGCCCCGGCCCCTCCCACGGCCCCTCCTGTGGCTCCTCGGTCTGGAACTTTCCTCACTCTCCGCCTGCCTCTCTTGGGTCACCGTTTAGGTCACTGCTAAGACAGGCCCTCCCATTCCCTAAACTGGGACCATGCATGATCTCTGTCACAGTACTTGTCCTTGCCTGCACAGCACTTCATGACTGTTTTTCTTCTGTTTTTCTATTATTCTTTTATTATGTATTACTTGTGTGTCCCACTAAATGGTCCACTTCACGAAGGTAGGGAACCAATTTTGTTCATCACCATTTACCCAGGAACACGGTGTCTGCACCGCAAAAAAAGTATTGAATGAAAGAACAAATAAATAAATAACAGCTAGATTTTAATATCCCCCAAGAGCAGAGTGGGGGGATATTCTTTTCACTCTCCGCCAAACATTTAATAAATGCTTATTGACCTCAATACTGTATTATGGGGGAGAAAAAAAGAACAGTAACAACAAGGAAAAGAATGCTAGCATTAGAAGTCAGTGTGACTGAAGGAAAGTCATGGGCTGTAATGTAACTAGTCTCAGCGAATGAGGGACAGCATTATAGCCACAGGATCTCTGAGTGTGTGAAACAGCAATGTGCTTAATAATGTAAGTTTGTTTTGCTTGGAAATAGCAGATGAATTGGATGCACATCTGGATATTTGGCATCGTGCAGACGAAAACATCTGGATGATTGGCTGAATGCTTCAACTCAACTAATGTGTTTCAGAGCTGTGTAAACAGTCAGAGAATGACTCTGAAATTATGTTTTTTGGGAGGCGGCCACGTGAATAAGTGGAGGAGGAGAGTTCTTGTTCCAGAGAGACGATGGACTCAGAGACTTGAAATCCCTCCTCAGGATGCATGTGACCCTTGGAAGCTGCACAGCCAAGGCCATGAGTCTTTGAAATGAGGAGGAGACTGAATATCAGAGTCCTGTGAGCCCATGAACTGCCCTGGGAGTCTGTTTTTGCTCCCAGTAAACCTTGGGGGCTTGGGTTTGAAACCCAGTTGAGGATAGGAGACAAGGTCTTGGAATCCTGAGAAGTCTTAAGTCAGGACATCTGAAGAGCTGAACTTTCAGTGGAAAGGGGGATTAGAAGAAATCTGGCTCTTGGCACAAGGAGGAGATGAGGAAGCTGGCTTAGCTCGAGTGGAAGGAAACAGTCTCCCTAGAGAAAAATGAAGCCCTGGGCTTGCCCTTGGGCTTTGGGTCCAAAACACGTCTGTACTCCACTCAGAAAGCATGCAAATATCTCTGCAAGGCTCAGGAAAACTCCAAGCAGAGAAATAAACACAGCAATCTGTCCCAGAGTGAACACCCCTGGAATGTCTGCCCTCCTGAATCACCCAGCAGTGATTCTCCAGCAACACTGGCCTCACTGTGCCTTCTCAGTAAATGAGCCTCATTAAAGATGAGCTCATGAGTTTAAAAAATTAGGAAACATACAATGAAATAATTCGCTGTGAGCAAGAGTCAGCAGACACAACAAACAGCAAGATTCCAGTCCCTTGAACTTGAGCTAATAAACGCACAATCAGAGAGAGGGGGGAAAGTATGCTAAAAATGCTTAAAAACATAATGGAAGGAATCAAGTCCTGGAGGGAAGATCAAGACACTGTACATAAAGGAGGAAAGTTTGCAAAATAATGAATAGACCTTCTAGAAATGTGAAATATACTAAGTTTTTCTTAAAGAAAGATTTATTTGGCTGCATCAGGTCTTAGTGGGATCTTCAGTCTCTGTTGCAGCATGCAGACTCTTAGTTGCGGCTTGTGAGATCTAGTCCCCTGCATGGAGTCTTAGCCACTGGACCAGCAGGCAAGTCCCTGACATATACTCACTGAACAGAAATCTCAGTGATTATACTGAATTAGCTTACTGGAAGAGAGAATTGTTGAACAAAAGAAACAGCACGGAGTGATAAAATGGAAAACATGAAGTGAAGTGAAGTTGCTCAGTCGTGTCCTACTCTTTGCGACCCCATGGACTGTAGCCTACCAGGCTTCTCTGTCCATGGGATTCTCTAGTTAAGAATACTGGAGTGGGTTACCATTTCCTTCTCCAGGGGATCTTCCTGACCCAGGGATCGAACCTGGGTCTCCTGCATCTGAGGCAGACGCTTTTAACCTCTGAGCCACCAGGGAAGCCCTTGGAAAAACATGAAAGGGAATTTAAATAATGAAAACATCCAATACAAAGCTAATAAAAGTTCCAGAAGGAGCTAAGACAGAAAGAATTAGAAGAAATATTTGAGGAGAAAATAGATGATAATTCTGAACTGATTAAAGCTGTGAACCCTCAATGGAAGAATTCCAGGAAACCCCAAGCTGGCTGACTCCACACCTAGATACTTCTTGTATGAACATTAAATACTAAATAAAAGGAGAAAACCTGCAAAACAAAGAGAGATAAGAGATCACATACAAAGTAACAGTGGTTAGAGTAACAGCAGATTTTTCAATGCCAACAACAGATCAGAAGGGAATAGAATGGTATCTTCTTAGAGTTATAGTCAGGAGTGAGGGAAGGGGGCTACCCTGGTGGTCCAGGGTTAAGACTCCATGCCCCAGTGCAGGGGGCCTGAGTTCAATCAGGGAACTAGCTCTCACGTGCTGCAACTAAAAGTTTGCATGTCACAGCCAAAGATTCCATGTGCTGCAACTAAATATGTATTTTTTAAGTGAGGGAAAAAATGTTTTAGCTAAAACCAGTGTAAAGAATGATCAGAAAATGTGTCTGTGAAGAAAACAGGTGGAAGGCGGGACAGGCGTTGGCTGTGTAAAAGAACAGTAATGAAGATTCACAGGTTCCGGTGACTAGAATGGACATCTTTGGAGGCCACTAGTCTGCCTACCGTAGTGTGCTTGGTACTTTTACTTTCAGCCTTCCTAGCAGGCATGTCGCTGGCGGTATCTTCTTGCGGTTTTAATTTGCTTTTCCTTAGTGACTAATAATGTTGAACATATTTTCATTTGTTTATTTGCCATTTACATATTTCTTTTGTAAAGAGTCTAGTCAGATTTTCTTATTTTTATTAGTGAGTTTTAATTGTTTTTTATGATCTTGAGTTCAGAACAAATAATGGTTTATAAACGTTTTTCCCAGTCTGTGGCTTGGTTTTAAATTTTTGAACACTGTCTTTGAAAGACAAAAGTTTTAAGTTTTGATGAAGTCCAGAATTTCAAGTATTTCTTTAATGGTTCTGCTTAATTTAGCCTACCTAAAAGGTCTTCGTTTAACTCAGAGTCATGAGCATTTTGCCTTATGCTTTCTTCTAGAAGTTTTGTAGTTTTGAGTCTACATTTAGGCCTTGTGATCCATCTGAAGTTAATTTTTGTATGAGGCATAAGATAAGGCTTGAATTTCATGTTCTTGCATATGAATATCCAGTTATTATAGCACAATTTGTTGAAAAGACTATCTTTTCCCATTGAATTATCTTCATACTTTTGTCTTACTTGACCATATGTGTGGGTCTGTTTTTGGAGTCCCTATTCATTTCATTGTCAGTATCACTCTACCTTGTTTACTAGATTTTATTAGTAAGTCTCTAAATCAGATGATATAATTCCTCCAACTTGTGCTTTATTAAAATTGTCATGGCTACTTCAGATCCTTTGCATGTCCACGTAAATAT
>SJYC01094420.1:0-22376 GCA_006408675.1 Madoqua kirkii
CATTGGGTTTAATTTGCTCTTGTTTTTGCTTTCTTAAGGTAGATGCTTAGTTAATAGATTTGAAACTTTTCTTTCCTAAAGTAAGCATTTAATACTACAGATTTCCTTTAATCACTGCTTTGACTGTATCTCATAAGTTTTGTTATGGTGTGCTTTCATTTTCATTCAATTCAAAATACTTTTTTTTGACTTGTGTTCTTTAGAAGCAAGTTTTTAAAATTTTGATTATTTGATAACTTTCTAAATATATTTCTAGAATTGATTTTTAATTGTGTGAATTGCATTACATTCAGATAAAGTACTTTGCATGTTTCCAGTCCTAAATTTATTGAGATTTATGTTATGGCTCAGAATTTGGTTTATCTTGGAAAATGTTCTGTGTACCTTTTAAAATGATGTGTAATCTTACTATTGTTGAGTGAAGTAACAGATCAACTGGTCAATAGTGTTATCAAGTATTCTAGATAATTACTGATTTTCTGTTTGTTCTAATGATTACTGAGAAAGGAGTGTTGAAATCTCCAAATATAATTGTGTATTACCTATTTTTCCTTTCACTTCTACTAATTTTTGCTTCATATAAAAAGGTCATGGTGAATTGACCTCTTTATTATTATGAGATGTCCTTCTTTAATCTCATGTAGTCTCTGATAACAGGGCAGAATGAAGCAGGACAAAGACTAACTGAATTCTGCCAAGAGAATGCACTAGTCATAGCAAATACCCTTTTTCAATAACACAAGAGACAACTTTACACATGGACATCACCAAATGGCCAATACTGAAATTGAATTGATTACATTCTTTGTAGCTGAAGATGGAGAAACTATAAACAGTCAGTAAAAACAAGACTTGGAGCTGACTGTGGCTCAGATCATCAGCTTCTAATAGCAAAATTCAGGCTTAAACTAAAGAAAACTGGGAAAAACAATAGGCCAGCCAAGTATGATTTAAATCCCACTTGAATTCACAGTGGAGATAACGAATAGATTCAAAGGACTAGATCTCGTTAACAGTGTGCCTAAAGATCTGTGGACTATGGACAGAGGTCTGTAATATTGTACAGGAGGTGGTGAACCAAACCACCCCAAAGAAAAAGAAAAGCAAGAAGGCAAAGTGGTTAGCTGAGGGGCTTTACAAATAGAACAACAACGAAGAGAAGTACAAAGCAGGAGAGAGAGGGAAAGATATATCGAGTTAAACGCAGAGTTCCAAAGAATAGCTAGGAGAGACAAGAAGGCCTTCTTCAATGAACAGTGCTTAATAATAGAAGCAAACAAAAGAGGAAAGAGTAGAGATCTCTTCAGGAAAATTGGAAGCATCAAGGGAGCATTCTGCCCAAAGATGGGCATGATAGAGGATAAAAATGGTGGAGACCTGGTAGACACTGAAGAGATCAAGATGAGATAGAAAGAATATATGGAAGAACTGTATAAAAAAGATACTAATGAACCAGATTACTATCATGGTGTGGTTAGTCACCCAGAGCCAGACATTCTGGAATGCAAAGTCAGGTGGGCCTTAAGACCTCTGCTGTTAAAGTTAGTGGATGCGATGAAATCCAGAAGAACTATTCAGATCTCTAAAGGATGATGCCATCAAGGTTTTGCATTCATTACATCAGCAAATCTGGAAGACCCAGTAGTGACCACAGGACTGATAAAGGTCAATTCTTTACCCCAATTCCCAAGAAGGGTAGTACCAAAGAATGTGCTAACCATTGGAGAGTCTCTCTCATCTCCTGTGCTAGTAAGGTCATGCTTAAAATCTTGCATGCTAGTCTTCAGCATTATGCAAACCAAGAGCTTCCAGATGTCCAAGTTGGGTTTAGAATAGGAAGAGGAACTAGAAATCAAATTGCCAGCATTTGCTGGATTATAGAGAAAGCAAGGGAATTTCAGAAAAACATTATCTCTGTTTCATCAACTCCATTAAAGCCTTTGATTGTGTGGATCATGACAAACTGTGGAAAGCTCTTAGATGGGAATACCAGACCATCTTACCTGTCTCCCGGGAAACCTGTGTGCAGATCAAGAAGCAGCAGTTAGAACCCTGTGTAGAACAACTGATTGGTTTAAGATCAAGAAAGGAGTAACACAGGGATGTCTGCTGAAACCCTGTTTGTTTAACCTATATGCTGAGCACATCGTGAGAAATGCCAAGCTGGATGAGTTACAAGCTAGAATCAGGATAGGCGGGAGAAACATCAACAGCCTCAGATAGGTGGATGATACCACTCTAATGGTAGAAAGTGAAGAGGAACTAAAGAACCTCTTGATGAGGGTGGAGGAGAGTGAAAAAGCCTTCACTCTCCTCTTGAAGGAGGAGAGTGAAAAAGCCAGCTTAAGACTAAATATTAAAAAGAAAAAAAGAAGATATGACATCCGGCCCCATTACTGCATGGAAAAAAGTGGAAAAGGCGGAAGTAGTGACAGATTTCCTTTTCTTGGGCTTCAGAATCACTGTGGACAGTGACTGCAACCATGAAATCAGAACGCAATTGCTTCTTAGCAGGAAAGTGACTGACAAACCTAGACAGTGTGTTGAAAAGCAGAGACATTACTCTGCTGACAAAGGTCCATATAGTCAAGGCTATGGTCTTTCCAGTGGTCATGTGTGGTTGTGAGAACTGAACCATAAAGAAGGCCACAGAATTGATGCCTTCAAACTGTGGTGCTAGAGGATTCCTCAAAGTCCCTTGGACAGCAGGGAGATCAAACCAGTCAATTGTACAGGAGATCAATCCTGAATATTCATTGGAAGGACTGATGCTGGAGCTCCAGTATTTTGGTGATCTGATATGAACAGAAAACTCATCAGAAAAATCCCTAATGCTGGGAAAGATGGAGAGCAGAAGGAGAAGAGGATGTCAGAGGATGAGATGGATGGACATGAACTTGGGCAAACTCTGGGAGATGGTGAGGGACAGGGAAGCCTGGCATGCTGCAGCCCATAGGGTTGCAAAGAGTTGGATGTGACTGAGTGACTGAAGAACAGTAACAATCTCTGATAATATTTCTTTTTCTGAAATCTGCTGTTTTATAATAGTATAGCTATTCCAGCTTACTATTGATTACTGTTTCATGGAGTATATTTTTCATCCTTTTAATCTATCTGTGTCTTTAAACATAACTGGGTTTCTTGTAGACAACATGTAGTAGTTGGGTACTTGCTTCCCTCTTGTCCCCAATATGACAGTCTCTGCCTTTTAATTGTGGTGTTTGAACATACACATTTAATATATTTTATTATGTCATTGGAGTTAGATCTGTCATCTTACTGCCTGTTTTCTGCTCATTTCATCTTTTCTATGTTTCTTTTTTTGCCGTATCTGCCTTCTTTTGGATTAGGCATTTAAATGATTGCATTTTTCTCCACTCTTGGCTTGTTATACATGCCTCTTTATTTGTGTGGTTGATCTAGCATTTAAGATGTACGTTGTTAACTTATAACTATCTATGTTCAAATAATACTAAATCACTTCATTTCTGGTGTAGGGCATTTACAACAATAGCGAGGTGTCCCTTGTCCTCCTTTATGCTATTATTGTTCAGTTTTGTCCTACATGTGTCATAAACCACATACTATACTATACTATTACACTACTGTGGGCAAGAATCCCTTGGAAGAAATGCAGTAGCCATCATAGTCAACAAAAGAGTCCGAAATGCAGTACTTGGATGCAATCTCAAAAATGACAGAATGATCTCTGTTCATTTCCAAGGCTAACCATTCAGTATCACAGTAATCTAAGTCTATGCCCTGCCTTGTAATACTGAAGAAGCTGAAGTTGAACAGTTCTGTGAAGACCTACAAGGCCTTCTAGAACTAACACCCCAAAAAGATGTCCTTTTCATTATAGAGGATTGGAATGCAAAAGTAGGAAGTCAAGAAATAACTGGAGTAATAGCTAATGGCCTTGGAGTACAGAATGAAGTAGGGCAAAAGCTGATAGAGTTTTGCCAAGAGAACGCACTGGTCATAGCAACACCCTCTTTCAACAAAATAAGAGATGACTCTACACATGGACATCACCAGATGGTCAATACCAAAATCAGATTGATTATATTCTTTGCAGCCAAAGATGGAGAAGTTCTATACAGTCAGCAAAAACAAGACCAGGAGCTGACTGTGGCTCAGACCATCAGTTCCTTATTGCCAAATTCAGACTTAAATTGAAGAAAGTAGGGAAAACCACTAAACCATTCAGCTATGACCTAAATCAAATCCCATACAGTTACATAGTAGAAGTGATGAATAGATTCAAGGAATTATCTCTGATAGACATAGTGCCTGAAGAACTATGGATGGAGGTTTGTGACATTGTATAGGAGAGAGGGATCAAGACCATCCCCAAGAAAAGAAATGCAAAAAGGCAAAATGGTTGTCTGAGGAGGCCTTACAAATAGCTGTGGATAGAAGAGAAGCAAAAGGCAAAGGAGAAAAGGAAAGGTCTACCCATTTGAATGCAGAGTTCCATAAAATAGCAAAGAGAGAAAAGAAAGCCTTCCTCAGTGATCAATGCAAAGAAATACAGGAAAACAATAGAATGGGAAAGTGTAGAGATCTCTTCAAGAAAATTAGAGGTATCTAAGAGAATATTTCATGCAGAGAGGGGCACAATAAAGGACAGAAATGGTATGGACCTAACAGAAGCAGAAGATATTAGGAAGAGGTATCAAGAATACACAGAAGAACTATACAAAAAAGATCTTCAGAACCCAGATAATCATGGCTATGTGATCACTCACCTAGAGCCAGACATCCTGGAATGAGAAGTCAAGTGGACCTGAGGAAGCATCCTATGAACAAAGCTAGTGGAGGTGATGGAATTCCAGTTGAGCTATTTCAAATCCTAAAAGATGATGCTGTGAAAGTGCTGCATTCAATATGCCAGCAAATTTGGAAAACTCAGCAGTGGCCACAGGACAGGAAAAAGTCAGTTTTCATTCCAATCCCAAAGAAAGGCAATGCCAAAGAATGCTCAAACTACCGCACAAATGCACTCATCTCACATGCTAGCAAAGTAATGCTCAAAATTCTCCAAGCCAGGATTCAACAGTAAGTGAACCGTGAACTTCCAGACGTTCAAGCTGGATTTAGAAAAGGCAGAGAAACCAGAGATCAAATTCCCAAAATTCATTGGATCATCAAAAAAGCAGAGAGTTCCAGAAAAACATCTACTTCTGCTTGATTGACTATACCAAAGCCTTTGACTGTATGGGCCACAAAAAACTCTGGAAAATTCTTAAAGAGATGTGAATACCACACCAACTGACTTGCCTCTTGAGAAATCTGTATGCAGTTCAAGAAGCGACAGTTAGAACTAGACATGGAACAGCAGACTGGCTCCAAATCAGAAAAGGAGCACTTCAAGGCTGTATATTGTCACCCTGCTTATTTAACTTATGTGCCGAGTACATCATGAGAAATGCTGGGCTGGAGGAAGCACAAGCTGGAATCAAGATCGCCGGGATAAATATCAATAACCTCAGATATGCAGATGTCACCACCCTTATGGCAGAAAGGGAAGAACTAAAGAGCTTGATGAATGTGAAAGAGGAGAGTAAAAAAGTTGGCTTAAAGCTCAATATTTAGAAAACTAAGATCATGGCATCCGTCCCATCACTTCATGGCAAATAGACCAGGAAACAGTGAAAACAATGACAGACTTTGTTTTTTAACCCAGATAATCATGGCTATGTGATCACTCACCTAGAGCCAGACATCCTGGAATGAGAAGTCAAGTGGACCTGAGGAAGCATCCTATGAACAAAGCTAGTGGAGGTGATGGAATTCCAGTTGAGCTATTTCAAATCCTAAAAGATGATGCTGTGAAAGTGCTGCATTCAATATGCCAGCAAATTTGGAAAACTCAGCAGTGGCCACAGGACAGGAAAAAGTCAGTTTTCATTCCAATCCCAAAGAAAGGCAATGCCAAAGAATGCTCAAACTACCGCACAAATGCACTCATCTCACATGCTAGCAAAGTAATGCTCAAAATTCTCCAAGCCAGGATTCAACAGTAAGTGAACCGTGAACTTCCAGACGTTCAAGCTGGATTTAGAAAAGGCAGAGAAACCAGAGATCAAATTCCCAAAATTCATTGGATCATCAAAAAAGCAGAGAGTTCCAGAAAAACATCTACTTCTGCTTGATTGACTATACCAAAGCCTTTGACTGTATGGGCCACAAAAAACTCTGGAAAATTCTTAAAGAGATGTGAATACCACACCAACTGACTTGCCTCTTGAGAAATCTGTATGCAGTTCAAGAAGCGACAGTTAGAACTAGACATGGAACAGCAGACTGGCTCCAAATCAGAAAAGGAGCACTTCAAGGCTGTATATTGTCACCCTGCTTATTTAACTTATGTGCCGAGTACATCATGAGAAATGCTGGGCTGGAGGAAGCACAAGCTGGAATCAAGATCGCCGGGATAAATATCAATAACCTCAGATATGCAGGTGTCACCACCCTTATGGCAGAAAGGGAAGAACTAAAGAGCTTGATGAATGTGAAAGAGGAGAGTAAAAAAGTTGGCTTAAAGCTCAATATTTAGAAAACTAAGATCATGGCATCCGTCCCATCACTTCATGGCAAATAGACCAGGAAACAGTGAAAACAATGACAGACTTTGTTTTTTGGGGCTCCAGAATAAGTGCGGATGGTGACTGCAGCCATGAAATTATAAGATGCTTGCTCCTGGGAAGATAAGTTATGACCAACCTAGACTGCATGTTAAAAAGCAGAGACATTACCTTGCCGACAAAAGTTTGTCTAGTCAAAACTGATTTTTCCAATAGTCATGTATTGATGTGAGAGTTGGACTATAAAGAAAGCTGAGCACTGAAGAATTGGCTCTTTTGAACTGTGGTGTTGGAAAAGACTCTTGAGAGTCCTTTGGTCTGCAGGGAGATCAAATTAGTCCAGCCTAAAGGAAATCAGTCCTGAATATTCATCGGAAAGACTGATGCTGAGGCTGAAACTCCAATACTTTGGCCACCTGATTCGAAGAACTGACTCATTTGAAAAGACCCTGATGCTGAGGAGGATTGAAGGCAGGAGGAGAAGGAGACGACAGAGAATGAGATGGTTGGATGGCATCACCTACTCAATGGATGTGAGTTTGAGTGAACTCCAGGAGTTGACAGTGGACAGGGAGGCCTGGCGTGCTGCGATTCATGAGATCGCAAAGAGCTGGACATGACTGAGCGACTGAACTAACTGAAATGCAATTATAGACAGCATTTTTTACAGCAACAAAAATAGCAATAGGATATACTATAAAATAATGTCTTTATTAAAAAATTACAAAGTTTATCAAAAGACATCAAAATAAGTGAGATTTCATCATGATGGAAAGGCTTAATGTTGTAAAGTTCATATTTCTTCTATGTTAATTTATAAATGCAATGCAGTTCTACTCCTGACTGATAAATGTCTAAGTTGATTCTAAAATAATTATGGTAGAGCAGAAAAGGCCATGAATAGTAAAGGTAGGTATGTGGAAGACTAATGGCTGTGCGGGCTGGGGGACTGTTGTAGATACCAAGGTTATTATGAAGCTGTGATAAAGACAGTAGAATTGCTGAAGGTTGGATGAACAGACCAGTGGGACAGATTATCAGTTCAGAAAAAGACTCTATTTGGTAACTCGGTGTTTGACAGGGGTCTCATTACATATCCACAGAGAAGACATGGACTTTTCAATAAACAGTGTGGGACAATTGGCTCTTTCTAGCTAGGAGTCAGATATGACTGAGCGACCTCACTTTGACTTTCCACTTTCATGCATTGGAGAAGGAAATGGCAACCCACTCCAGTGTTCTTGCCTGGAGAATCCCAGGGATGGGGGAGCCTGGTGGGCTGCTGTCTACGGGGTCGCACAGTCAGACACAACTGAAGTGACTTAGCTGTAGCAGTAAAGAAAAAGAAAAGTATGTTTTTATGTTACTTCAGTTACAAGTTATAGACTCATGTTATGAAAAACTGTAAAACTTTAAGAAGGAAACATACCAGCATACTTTTATGACATCAGGGTACGGGAATTATTCTTAGGATAACAAAAAACACAAATGACAAAGGACAAGTTTGGTCATTTGACTAGATTAGTGTTAATCATCCATCATAAATGAGACCATAGTAAAAAAGACAAGCCAGAGAGACAGATAACATATGCAGTCTCTGTAAGTGACAAAGGGTGAATCCACCCTGTATAAAGGAATCATGTAAATGAGTACAGTTATTCATTTCCTGAAAAATGAGTAAAAGATATGAACAGATCATTCCAAAAAGGATTTTAAAGTGGTCAGTGTGGAGATCTCAGCCATACTAATAATCCAGGAAAAATAATAAAATGGCAACAAGTTTTCAGAAAGGCAAAGATTAGAAGTCTGATAAGAACGGGCAAGGATGTGGGAGATGTGGGGAAACGGGATCCCCAGTAGCTTGCTGGTGGGAGCATACATTGATACAGTCCCAGTAGAAAGTGGGGACTCTGTGTGCCTGAAGATGTGCACATGCTTTAACTTGGCAGTTCTTTTTTTTCTGGATGCACTGTGCAGCATGTAGGACCTTAGTTCCCCAACAAGGGATTCAGCCTGTGCCCCCTGCATTGGGAGCGCAATGTTAACCACTGGACATCCAGGAAATTCCCATACTTGGTCGTTCTTAAAGGAGCCGTGTGCAAGGCTATATGTGGCAGTCAGCTTTCTGTGTAGCAGAGTCATTTCACCAGGGATAATACTATGCTGTGTTTAACATGAAACATGTGATCTAAATTACCGACCATGCCCCCTATCCCCAGATACACACTTCTTATCCCCTTGTTTTCCGTAAATGATCTCTTTAGCATTTACCACTGTCTTAGTGTATTTTCATATATGCAATATTTCATATAGATCAGCATATGTATTTTACTTTTTTATTGTTCATCTCATGAGAATAGGGGTTTTATCTTTGTCCCCTTTCTTCAATTCTGCTACCCCAGGACCCCAAAAGTTGCCTGGTTTATTGTAGACACCCTATAACTATTTGTAGCAAAAATAAATAAGTGAAATCACAAAAACATAATACTAAGTGAAAAAAGAAAGATGCAAAAGGGTGTGGATACCACGCATGTAAATTTGAAATAATAGTGCAGAGTTTATGGCTACCTAATGGATATGCCATTATATGCATCTTCACTTCAAGGTAGTGTCAGGGAAAGTGTCGGGGTGGGATTGTAGTCCTCTCTATAACATTGTATTCTTAGAGAATTCAGTTGATCTGATACAAATTTGGCAAAATGTTAATTTAACATTTGTTATCCCTGGCATTTGAAACATTTTATAATTTGTGTCACTCAGTTGTGTCCTACCCTTTGTGACCCCGTGGACTATATAGCCCACCAGGCACCTCTGTCCATGGGGATTCTCCAGGCAAGAATACTGCAGTGGATTACCATACCTTACCCCAGAGGATCTTCCCAACCCAGGGATCAAACCTCGGTCTCCTACACTGCAGGCAGATTGTTTATCGTCTGAGCCACCAGGAAAGCCAATTTGTTAAATTTTCAGGTAAATAAAGAAGAGAAAGGCTGTCAGGTTATGTCCTTATATTAGGTCTGTTCCTGGAGTTCTGATGCCAAGGCCTCTGTAGGTAGATGGAATCCTTCGCGTTAATCTTTTATGAAGGTCACTGTTGCTGCCCTAGGCCATCAAGCACAGGTGTTCCTGGTTCTCTTCGTGTTGTAAGATCTAATTCCACCATGTCTTATTTAATCAGGGCTCTTTTTTCCTGGGAGGAGAGGGCATCAAGTGCCAGAAATGAGCCCTTGCCTGCATTCAGCCCTGGCAACCTGTCCCCTCCCTAGGGGGAGGAGCAGATAACAGTCTCCTCGTTGATCAGATAATGGGTGTCTGCCAGTGAAACCAACTCCAAGGCTGGAGCAGACACAGATGTTTATTAACACAGATAAGTTTTTATTGTGTTAAGAGCAAGCACTTAGAGGGCAGACTCTAGAGAGTAAAGGGATTAAGTCATCTTGAAACATTGTTCTGTCTTGGCGGCTAGTGAATATCATCTCGGTCATCTGATTCTGATCCACTCGAGTTGGTGGCGTGGCAGTCAATGGAGGTGACGAAAAGTGCTCATGGGCAGTTTCCAAGGAAAGGCACCTTGGTGGGCATCAGAAATCACCTCCCTACAGGACAGTTCAGTGACCAAAAAGTCCACTACTCTGATTCCAGAGGAGGGTGACTTGTGAGGCACCATGATTTTTTTTTTTTAAGCCCACCAGGCACCTCTGTCCATGGGGATTCTCCAGGCAAGAATACTGCAGTGGATTACCATACCTTACCCCAGAGGATCTTCCCAACCCAGGGATCAAACCTCGGTCTCCTACACTGCAGGCAGATTGTTTATCGTCTGAGCCACCAGGAAAGCCAATTTGTTAAATTTTCAGGTAAATAAAGAAGAGAAAGGCTGTCAGGTTATGTCCTTATATTAGGTCTGTTCCTGGAGTTCTGATGCCAAGGCCTCTGTAGGTAGATGGAATCCTTCGCGTTAATCTTTTATGAAGGTCACTGTTGCTGCCCTAGGCCATCAAGCACAGGTGTTCCTGGTTCTCTTCGTGTTGTAAGATCTAATTCCACCATGTCTTATTTAATCAGGGCTCTTTTTTCCTGGGAGGAGAGGGCATCAAGTGCCAGAAATGAGCCCTTGCCTGCATTCAGCCCTGGCAACCTGTCCCCTCCCTAGGGGGAGGAGCAGATAACAGTCTCCTCGTTGATCAGATAATGGGTGTCTGCCAGTGAAACCAACTCCAAGGCTGGAGCAGACACAGATGTTTATTAACACAGATAAGTTTTTATTGTGTTAAGAGCAAGCACTTAGAGGGCAGACTCTAGAGAGTAAAGGGATTAAGTCATCTTGAAACATTGTTCTGTCTTGGCGGCTAGTGAATATCATCTCGGTCATCTGATTCTGATCCACTCGAGTTGGTGGCGTGGCAGTCAATGGAGGTGACGAAAAGTGCTCATGGGCAGTTTCCAAGGAAAGGCACCTTGGTGGGCATCAGAAATCACCTCCCTACAGGACAGTTCAGTGACCAAAAAGTCCACTACTCTGATTCCAGAGGAGGGTGACTTGTGAGGCACCATGATTTTTTTTTTTTTTACTATTAAAAATACAAATGTTGATGTACTTTCCTTCCTTGATCAGTTTCTTTTTTTTTTAATTTTATTTTTACTTTATTTTATTTTTCAATACTGTATTGGCTTTGCCGTACATTGACATGAATCCGCCACGGGTGTATATGAGCTCCCAATCCTGAATCCTCCTCCCACCTCCCACCCCATATCATCTCTCTGGATCATCCCCGTGCACCAGCCCCAAGCATCCTGTGTCCTGTATCGAACATAGACTGGCGCTTCATTTCTTACCTGATAGTATACATGTTTCAATGCCATTCTCCCAAATCATCCCACCCTCTCCCTCTCCCTCAGAGTCCAAAAATCCGTTCTATACATCTGTGTTTCTTTTGCTGTCTCGCATACAGGGTTATCATTACCATCTTTCTAAATTCCATATATATGTGTCAGTATACTGCATTGGTGTTTTTCTTTCTGGCTTACTTCACTCTGTATAATCGGGTCCAGTTTCTATCAGTAAGGGTCATCTACCTTACATGGGGTGTCTACCACGTTCAGTGGTAGTTATTATGATCCTCACTAAACAGAAAGGCATGAAGCTCCAGGGAGGTTAAATAATGCTGGCCATGGGGCTTCCCTGGTAGTTCAGCTGGTAAAGAATCCACCTGTAATGCAGGAGATCTGGTTTGATTCCTGAGTCAGGAAGATCCACTGGAGAAGGCATAGGCTACCCACTCCAATATTCTTGGGCTTTCCTGGCGGTTCAGATGGTAAAGAATCCACCTGCAATGCTGGAGACCTGGGTTTAATCCCTGGGTTGGGAAGATCCTCTGGAGGAGGGCACGGCAACCCGCTCCAGCACTCTTGCCTGGAGAATCCTCTGTTCGTGGGCTCTCAAAGAGAAGGCCGTGACTGGGCCACTAAGCACAGTACCGGGGCAGGGACGGCACTCCAGGTGCCAGAACTTCCCTCTCTTCCCACCGCTTCTGCCCCTCCCATCTCCTTCCTCCCCTTTTCCTCCTTCCCTCCCTCCCCGCTTCTCTCTCTGCCTCTCTCACATACGCACATTCTCGACTCTGATGACCAAGCGCCTTTGGCTCACATCCTGAATATGAAACTCTGTGTGAGGAGTGGTTGCCCATATACTGAACTGAACTATTACTGTGTAATCCTGGCATTCCCGCGATCGTTTCCTTTCCCAAGATTCCTAATCAGTGCTTTTTCCTGTCCATCTTTTCTTGTCTCACTGCTTCCTAGTTTCTTTTCAGAAAGTCTCATTAATATTCCCGCCTGATGGTCTTTCATGTCCTCAGGAGCCAAACGTGCTCATTGTAAATCCCTCCTGAGATTGCTTCTGTTACCTGTATTTCCAGAGGAGGTTTCTCTGTTGATTATTGTTTGTGGGAGCCCTTTCTTGGGGCTGTGTTTCCAGTATCCTTTAGATCTTTTGTTTGCAGGGTTGCCTGGACTGGGAATTGTTTCTGATTTCTTGATTTTTCTCCCTGGTTTTGCAGTCACCTCTACCTGTCCACCCCCCAACCCACTGAGAGGGCCAGTGTCCCTGGCTCAGGTTTCTGGGTCCTCAGTGGTGGGAATCCAGGTGAGGCCCTCTCTGATCCTAACTCAGCTATGAGGATGCTTTTTTTCTTGGTACTAGCCACTCTCTCCCTTTCTGCCTCATTCCCAGGAGCTGGCTCTGGTTCTTTCCAGGAAAGGGAAGCTTTGAACCCCCTTCTCTCCAGGATTGAGCTTGACTTCCTCTACCTGGAGCCCCCCAGGCCTGTGACATCAGCATGCCCTACTGTGTGTCTGTTCAATTTCTTGTCCTTGGATATGTTTCTTTTGGTTCTAAATGCGACCCTGTCTTCTTTATGTAAAGAAAAGTTCATCTCTGAGTGCCCCACTTGGAGAACGGAGGACTCAAAGGGTAAACCTGCACTATCGCTTTGACCAGCAGCCCCCAAGCTGCTATTAATTTCTTTTTTAATCTTTGAACAGGCACGGATGTTTTGTTTAACTGTTTTTCTTGCCTCCTCTTATTTTTATTTCACCTCAAAGAAGAATGCAGAACATTCTCCACTCTCTGTGGAAAGACTCAGTTTCTGAGGGTATTGCAGGACGGTCTGGATTTTTTTTTTTTCCAGATTTTTATGGTCGCACATTCAGCTGTAATGGGTGGAGCCTGTCCCATTCCTGTATTAAGAGGACTAAAAATTGGAGGAAGGGAGGGAGAGGATGAAAGCTGCATTCCACACCTTATCTTTAGCATTTACAAGAACTCTATAAATGTATTCAAAACCCCTCAAGCAGGAAGAGAGTAGTAAAACCCATGTGTTCATAGGAAATTCCGGGGCTATTTGTCCTCAGTGGGTTTTGGAAAGAACCAAGAGGTAAATAGCCAGCAGGGAGGTGGCCTGGGGGCCCAGAGAGGCCCACTGCAGCTTTCCTCCTCCCCGGAGCCACCACGCCAGGCCCCTGGGTCCCCGTGGGCGCACAGTGACACTGGGGAGCCAGGATGGGTTGGTGGCTGGCTCCAGGCCTGACACCTGCACCCGTGTGTCTGGGTTTTAAAAGGTCTCAGGATTGAAAAGTTGGAGACACTGTCTTCCTGCTTGACTGCCCTCCCCTTTCTGCAATCAGACAAGAGATCGGAGTCTGCCGTCCAGGGCAGCAAGCAGCATGGCGCTGGAGACCAAGAGCGCAGGCCCAGGAGTCAGCTTAGATCGCAGTGCAGTCACTGCTGAGCTGTGACACAGCCTCCCGGCCTCCCTGGACCGCAGGCCCCTAGCTGATGGTAAAAGGGGACCAAGTACCTGGCTCCTGTCAAGGCTTTTGTGAAGATTGAAGAGAGGAATGCATAGTAAGCACTTAGCACAAGGCAAATGACTCTGATTTGCATTATTTTATCATCTGGGCTCATAAAGGCATGGCAGGCAAATCAGAAAGCCAACATTTTTGTTCTGGGGCCAAGTTCCAAGCACTAAGCTCTTCCTCCTGTGGTCCCCACCCCAGCCCCAACCAGGACGCCCTTTCAAATTAATCTTGTAATTCTAATCGCATGTCTATGTTTCTGAAGGTTTGTTGGGTCTTGATTTCTGCTCCCAGTCTGTCTGAAACTCTGCTGTTTCCATAAAAGTCAGTTAAAGAGCACATCTCCTCAGGGACTCAAATGCCTGCTGAGGAGGCAGCAGAGAGGGCCCTGAGCCCGGGGTGAACTGAAATCTCAGCACCCCCCGCCAGCCCACTAAGAAAAGACAGTAGTCAAAGAGACCAGCAGTGATCACTAGGATCTGTTGGTCCCGTGTTGCTGGGTCTGCCTGCTCACCGCCTCCACGCTTCAGGAGTGATATGGAAAATGAGAAATTGTTCTTGTCACAAATTGCAGTGGGCTGTGTGCCACTGTTTTCAGTGTGAACCACAATTGTGGAGAGTCACAAAACTGCCTCTGACGTGACTCCTGCCGTAGCAGAAGCATGGGCAAGAACATATGTGCCTGTTTGCAGGCACATATTCGCTATACTTTTTGTCCTCCAGGAATGTAAATATGGTTAATCTTCAAAATAGGTTTAATTTTATTTTAATCTGTGGTGTTTTTTCCTATTAACTGATCATTACTTCTCTGCATTGTCTGCTTTTTGAATCAAGCTACTTTCCTTAGTCAAACCTAACATTTTTGATTTGTTTTTTAAGAATATTTATTTATTTACTTAGCTGTGCCAGGTCTTAGTTGTGGCATGCGGGATCAGTTCACTGACCAGGGACTGAACCTCTGGCATTGAGGGTATGGAGTCTTAGCCACTGGACCACCAGGGAAGTTCCAAACCTAACATTTTAGGATTAATTTTTTCACAGATTGGTGCAAATTCTCCAATGATTTTCTGACTGCTCTGAGGGCCCCAGAGGTCCAAGGACTAGGGCGAAGGGGAAGGGGCAGAAGGTGGGGAACAGCCAGGGTTAGCAGGGGCTGCCCTACTTGGTTGTAATCCAGTCAGCTCAGGTTTCACGTAACTTATTGGACTTCTAGCTTCTCTTGTAGCTCAGTTGGTAAAGCATCTGCCTGCAGTGCAGGAGACCAGGGTTTGATTCCTGGATAGGGAAGAGCCTCTAGAGAAGGAGATGGCAACCCGCTCCAATATTCTTGCCTGGAGAATCCCAGGAACGGAGGAGCCTGGCAAGCTACAGTCCATGGGGTTGCAAGAGTCAGACATGACTCAGCAACTAAACCACTATACCATGGGACTTCTGTCTAAGGTTTTGCTTAGAGGAAGAATTCTACTGTTGCAAAACAGCTATTCCAATGCATATTGAGTTTCACACCTAATGGATTGTTAATGTATGAGTGTGATGAGAAGAATGTAACTGTAGGGACTTCCCTGGCAGTCCAGAGGTTAAGACTCTGTGCTTTCATTGCAGAGGACCCAGGTTTGATCTCTGGTTGGGGAACTAAGATGCCACAGGCTGAGTGGCATGGCCAAGAATTTAAATAAATGAAGTTTTAAAAAAGAGTGTAACTAGTTATCAACTAGAGCTCATGCCTAATTTTAGTGGTTTTTCTTTGAAGTTGTCACATTGACACTGTAAACATAGTCCTATGATATTGTAATTTCTCAAAACATTTTGACATTTTAAAATAATTGATCCCAGGGCTAATTTGTATATTCCTTTGGCTATTTTTACTAGACACAAATCTCATAGGTAAAATGGAGATAAAACTAGCACTTCTATTGTAACAAAGGAGAATTACTTAGGATTTACTCGAATGAGTGGTGATAGTCACTCAGTCCTGTCTGACTCTTTGTGATTCCATGGACTGTAGCCTGCCAGTGGAATTCTCCAGGCAAGAATACTAGAGTGGGTTGCTATTTCCTTCTCCAGGATTTACTTGGCAAAGTGTAAAACACTAAACAAATTTTACATTTTAAAAACTTCTCTGAGCATGGGTTACATGTTTTGAATGGCTCCAGATCATTGTGAATGAAAAATATTAAACAAGATGGGTAATCAAACCAGGTAGTATAGTAAATGGTCCAAAAATAGGAGTGATGAATACAATGAGGTTGAAACTTTCTTGGTGGTTTAACTTTGATTCTGAAGGCAATTCCAGAAAGCTTTCAAGATTAGAATAATATTACAGGATGATACCTTTGAAAGATACCTTTGGTGGATATATTCTGCTTATTGACATTGTAGCCCACAGCTGGGTAAGGGGATTTGTACAGTGTGGGTTCCTTAAAGAAGTGAATGTCCCTAATCATTGTCCCCGGAACCTGGCACAGTGGCAGGTAAAGAATGGATGTTAGTTAAAAATAAAGCTTTTTCAAGGCTAATTATGTACGTGTTTATAGAAATATGGATTCCTGAAAGATTGATTTTATAAATGGCAAACTAGATTTGATAACTTATATTTTTCTTATATCTTTGTTCTTTGTCTTGGATTTTCAGATGACCCAGAGACACTGAGTGACTCATGCGTAGTCACACAGCAAGCCTGTGGTAGAGTGAAGAACAAACCCTGAGCTGCGGGCTCCTGGCTCAGTGCTCCCTGCCTCCCACCTTGTTGCCCATGACCCAGGCCCATTCCTGGACATCTCACCTGTTCATTCACCTGTTCGCCCTGAGCTTGGTTTAATAATCTGCTATTGCTGTCTTGAAATTTTTAATAATTTTCAGAAAAGGGACCCCTATTGCTGTCTTGAAATTTTTAATAATTTTCAGAAAAGGGACCCCACATTTTCATTTTCCTCTGGGACCCACAAATTATATGGGCTGCTTTGCTGGGACCTTGGTAGGTGTGATTCAAGGATTAGTTGTGTTTCCTTACAGAACTGTGTTCCAGCGCTACAACTTCCTATGCTCTATCTTGAGGATCAAAGACAGAAGCTGATAGCAAAGGAGCATCACCCAGGACTCCGTCCCTTCTTGAAGCTGATAGCACAGGAGCATCACCCAGGACTCTGTCCCTCCTTGACCCTTATAGCACAGGAGCATCACCCAGGACCCTATCCCTCCTTGAAGCTGATAGCAGAGGAGCA
Organism: Madoqua kirkii; assembly: GCA_006408675.1. NCBI lineage: Eukaryota > Metazoa > Chordata > Mammalia > Artiodactyla > Bovidae > Madoqua > Madoqua kirkii. The sequence continues at coordinate 17,168 of SJYC01094420.1, forward strand.
TCACCCAGGACTCCATCCCTCCTTGGCCTAGACTTGTGTTTGGTGCTTCATGCGTGGCAGCTGCTCACCAGGTGGTGTGTTCCATGCCAGTGCTTCCTGGGGCTCTTCCCTGTGCTGGATGGTGTCCTGGAGCAAACGCCAACAATGCCACCAGAGTCGACCAGCATCAGAGTAGCTGGCTGAAAAGTAAAATATCCTCTCCTTAGGTGTAAGCACTGGCTCTTTGGTATATTGCCAAGAGTTTAGCTATTGTTTCTGTTTATTTTCTTGCTGACTCAAATGATTTTTCAGTGAATTGCCTGAAATGAACAGTTTTATTTTTTTGTTGTTTATTAATATTTATTTATTTGGTTGCACTTAGTTGTGGTAGCAGCCATGGGATTAGTTGTAATACCTTGTCTTTCATTTAAAGTTTTTATTTTCATCTTTCCCCTTTTTTCTTAGTCTAGCTAAATAGTTGTTGATTTTTTTATTTCAAAAAAAAAGCCAGTATGTTTTATGTTTGTTTTTTCCTATTCTTTAAAAAAATTTTTTTCTGATCTTTATTAATTCCATCCTTCTGCTAACTTTGCTCTTTGTTCTTGTTTTTTCTAGTTCCCTGAGATGTAAAAATTAGATTGTTTGAGATCTATTTTCTTAATGTAAACATTGATCTCTATTGGAGCTGAAGCTCCAATCCTTTGGCCATCTGATGTGTAGAGCCGACTCACTGGAAAAGACCCTGATGCTGGGGAAGACTGAGGGCAGGAGGAAAAGTGGGTAACAGGATGAGATGGTTGGGTGCTGTCTCTGACTTGGGGGACATGCGTTTACACTCCAGGAGATACAGGGAAGGCCAGGGAATCCTGGTGTGCTGTGGTCATGGGCTCTCGAAGAGCAGAATATGACTTAGAGCCTGGACAGCAGCAGTCTTCATAACGTTCCTTTTGGAGCCGCTTTTGCTGCTTCCGCAGTTTTTGTATGTTGTGTTCCGTTTCCATTTCTTTCAAGATAGTTTTTATTTCTTTTTTAACTTCTTGGTTCAGAAGCATGCTGTCAGCTTTCCATATTTGTCAATTTTCCAGTTTTCTATTCTTAATTTCTCCTTTTCTAATGATTTCTACATTGTGGTTAGAAAAGATATCTGACACAATTTCAGACTTCTTAAATGTGTTAAGATGTGTTTTGTGGCTTAACATATGATCTGTTCTAGAGAATTCTCTGTGCATTTGAAAAGAATGTGTATTTTGCTGCTGTTGATAAAATATACTATTTATGTCTGTTAGTTCCATTTCATTTAAAGTGTAGTTCAAGTCCAATGTTTCTTTACTGATTTTCTGTTTGGACCATCTATGCATTGTTGAAGTGAAATATTTAAGTTCCCTTCTATTATTTTATTACTTTCTATTTATCCTTCTGGTTTGTTAATATTTGTTTTATATATTCAGGTAGTTCAGTGTTGACTGCATATACATTTACAGTTGTTTTATCCTGTTAATGAACTGACCTCTTTTTCATTATATAGTGACCTTCTTTGTCTCTTCTGATAATTTTTCACTTAAAGTCGATTTTGTCTTGATAATAGGTTTGTCTGCTCTGTTTTGGTTACCACTTGCATGGAACATCTCTTTCCACACCTTCACTTTCACCCTGTGTATATATTTAAAGCTAAAGTGAGCCTCTTGTAAACAGCAAAGAGTTAAACTGTGTTTCTTAATCTGTTTTTTGTATTTAATTGTGTCTTTTCATCCACTCTGCATTTTCTTTGGAAAATGTAATCCATTTATATTTAAAATAATTGTTACTAGGTAAGGACTTACTATTGGCGTTTTGTTATTTTTTATTACTTTGTAGTTCCCTTGTTGGTTTTCTATTTGTGATTACCATGAGACTTACATAAGACTTCCTCTGTTTATTATAGTCCATTTTGTGCTGGTAACAACTTTAACCACATACAGAAACTCTACATTTTACTTTCCCTTCGCCACATTTTATGTTTGATGCTGCAGAGTGCATTTTTAATATTGTATACCCATTAGCAAATTATTATAGCTATAGTTTTTAAAAATGCTTTGTCTTTTAACTTTTATACTAGAGTTAAAAATGATGTATATACCACCATTATAGTACTAGAGTATATTCTTACCTTTACAGTGAATTTTATATGTTCCTGTGTTTTCATGTTGTTGGTTCAGTTCAGTTCAGCTGCTCAGTTGTGCCCGCCTCTTTGCGACCCCATGAATCGCAGCACGCCAGGCCTCCCTGTCCATCACCAATTCCCAGAGTTCACTCAGACTCAAGTCCATCGAGTCCGTGATGCCATCCAGCCATCTCATCCTCGGTCGACCCCTTCTCCTCCTGCCCCCAATCCCTCCCAGCATCAGAGTCTTTTCCAATGAGTCAACTCTTCGCATGAGATGGCCAAAGTATTGGAGTTTCAGCTTCAGCATCATTCCTTCCAAAGAAATCCCAGGGCTGATCTCCTTCAGAATGGACTGGTTGGATCTCCTTGCAGTCCATGGGACTCTCAAGAGTCTCCTCCAACACCACAGTTCAAAAGCATCAATTCTTCGGTGCTCAGCCTTCTTCACAATCCAACTCTCACATCCATACATGACTACTGGAAAAACCATAGCCTTGACTAGACAGACCTTAGTTGGCAAAGTAATGTCTCTGCTTTTGAATATGCTGTCTAGGTTGATCATAACTTTTCTTCCAAGGAGTAAACGTCTTTTAATTTCATGGCTGCAGTTACCATCTGCAGTGATTTTGAAGCCCCCAAAATAAAGTCTGACACTGTTTCCCCATCTATTTCCCAGTTATCTATTTTACATATTGTAGTATGTATTTCATATATTGTAGTTTTATAATTGTATTTTTAAAAAATCTTCCAATTATATTCTCCCCACCCCCTCTTACCCCTTGGTAGCCATTAGTTTGTTTTCCACAACTGTAACTCTATTTCTGTTTTGTAGATAAGTTCACTTTTACCTTTTTTTTAGACTCCACATATAAGCACTATCATATGATGTTTGTCTTTGTCTAATTTACTCACTCAGTATGACAGTCTCTAGGTCCATCCATGTTGCTGCTAATGGCATTATTTTGTTATTTTTTATGGCCAAGTAATATTTCATTGCATGTATGTGCCACGTCTTCTGCAACCGTTACTCTGTGAATGGACGTGTAGGTTGCTTCCCTGTCGTGGCTGTTGTAAATAGCGCTTCATTGAACACTGGGGTGCATGTATCTTTTCAAATTATGGTTTTCTCTAGATATCTGCCCAAGAGTGGGATTGCTGGATCATCTGGGAGTCCTGTTTGTAGTTTTTTAAGGAACGTCCATGCCGTTTTCCATAGTGGCAGGACCAGTTTACATTTCCACTAACTGCAGGAGAATTCCTTTTCCCAAACCCTCTTCAGCATTTATTGTTTGTAGATTTTTTGATGGTGGACATTCTGACTGCTGCGAGGTGATACTACATTGTAGTTTTGATTTGCATTTCTCTGACAGGGATGTCGAGCATCTTTTCATGTGCTTCTTAGCCATTTGTATGTCTTTGGAGAAATATTTGTTTTGATTTTCTCCTCATTTTTGATTTTTTTTTAATATAGAGCTGCGTGAACCGTTTGTGTATTTTGGAGATTAATCCCCTGTCAGTTGCTTAAATTGCAAATACTTTCTCCCATTCCAAGAGTTGTCTTTTTGTTTATTTATGGTTTTCTTCACTCTGCAAAAGCTTTTAGGTTTAATTAGATCCCATTTGTTTGTTTTTATTTTCATTTTTGTTTTTACTTTAGGATGTGGGTCTAGAAAGATCATGCTTCAATTTATGTCAAAGAGTGTTCTGGCTATGTTTTCCTACATTTAGGTCTTTAATCCATTTTGAGTTTATTTTATGTATGATGTTAGGAAGTGTTCTAATCTCATTCTTGTGCATGTGGCCATCCATTTCCCCCAGCACCGTTTTTTAAAATCTGTTATTTTGTTATTTGGGCTGTGCTGCGTCTTCTTCATTCCTGTGTGTGGGCTTTCTGTGGTTGTGGCGAGTGGGGGCTACTCCAGTTGCAGCCTGCAGGCTTCTCATTGCAGTGGCTTCTCTTGCGACAGAGTGAGGCTCTAGGGCCCGTGGGCTTCCGGAGCTGCAGTCCACAGGCTTAGCTGCCCCAAGGCGTGTGGCATCTTCCTGGACCAGGAATGGAACCTGTGTCCCCTGCATTGGCAGGTAGATGCTTAACCGTTGGACTGCCAGGGAAGTCCCTAGTGATGCAGGTTGGTTTTTTTTTTTTTTAATTTAATGTTTTGAATGTATTTTCCCATTCTCTCCTGGCTTATAAGATTTTTTTAATGAGAAATCCACTGATAGCCTTCTAGGAGTTTCCTTGTACAAGACAAGTCACTTTTCTCTTGCTTCTCTCAAAATTCTTTCTTTGTCTTTAACTTATGAGAGTTTGATTATAATATGTAAGGTAAGAGAAACCCAAGTAAGATGGTAGGTGTTGCAAGAGGGCATCAGAGGGCAGACACACTGAAATCATACTCACAGAAAAATAGTCAATCTAATCACACTAGGACCACAGCCTTGTCTAACTCAGTGAAACCAAGCCATGCCTGCAGGGCAACCCAAGAAAGGCGGGTCATGGTGGAGAGGTCTGACAGAATGTTGTCCACTGGAGAAGGGAATGGCAAGCCACTTCAGTATTCTTGCCTTGAGAACCCCATGAACAGTATGAAAAGGCAAAATGATAGGATACTGAAAGAGGAACTCCCCAGGTCATTAGGTGCCCAATATGCTACTGGAGATCAGTGGAAAAATAACTCCAGAAAGAATGAAGGGATGGAGCCAAAGCAAAAACAATACCCAGCTGTGGATGTGACTGGTGATAGAAGCAAGGTCTGATGTTGTAAAGAGCAATATTGCATAGGAACCTGGAATGTCAGGTCCATGAATCAAGGCAAATTGGAAGTGGTCAAACGAGATGGCAAGGGTGAATGTTGACATTCTAGGAATCAGTGAACTAAAATGAACTGGAATGGGTGAATTTAACTCAGATGACTATTATATCTACTACTGCGGGCAGGAATCCCTCAGAAGAAACGGAGCAGCCATCATGGTCAACAAAAGAGTCCAAAATGCAGTACTTGGATGCAACCTCAAAAATGACGGAATGATCTCTGTTCATCTCCAAGGCAAACCATTCAATATCACAGCTATCCAAGTCTGTGCCCC
>SJYC01094421.1:0-29577 GCA_006408675.1 Madoqua kirkii
TTTGCATGAAATGTTCCCTTGGTATCTCTAATTTTCTTGAAGAGATCTCTAGGCTTTCTTATTCTATTGTTTTCCTCTATTTCATGAGCAGGAAAATCCCAGAGCCCAGAGACTCAGCCAGGGGTTGGCCAGCAGGCAGAGCACTGCCTTCAGGATATCTCTCCTTCTCTCTGCCCGAGTGAGGCCCTCTGGCTGGGCCTGCAGGAGCCTCCCTCCAGTGGACACTTGGGGGCCACAGGATTGGGACTTGCCTTCTGTGCTCCCAGCAGGGTCTGGGGAACTGGAATGCTTCCTGCTAGGGGGTTACATCCTATGTGGCCTTCAAAGCTGTCTCTGTAGGGAGAAAATTCCAGTCTGGGGGACATCAGCCCACAGTGCAGGCAAGGTCGCTAAGGACAGCACAAGCAGGCTACCTGGGGACACATGTGTCCCTGACTGTGACCCTCAGATGCATTTCCCAATGAGCAACCAGGCTTTGCTAAGTCCCCCCACCCCCTCCTCTCCCCTTAGGTTGTGTGAGGAGGGGGCATTGCTGCTCTATACACATGCCCACAGGCACACGTGTGCGGTCCCACTCACTACATTACAGAACACTTAGGAAACAGAGATAGAAGAAACACCTGCCGCCACCGGGATCTCACCTAAGAACTGCTGACCAACATCGGGAGTGTCTCTAAAGAAAGCAGTTGTTGTTGTTCAGTTGCTAAGTCGTGCCCGACTTTTCTGTGACCCCATGGACTAGCCTGCCAGGCTCCTCTGTCCGTGGGATTTTCCCGGCAAGAATACTGGAGTGGGTTGCTGTTTCCTCCTCCAAGGGATCTTTCCGACTCATGGTTCAAACTGACATCTCCTGCATTGGTGGATGGGTTCTTTACCACTGAGCCACCTGGGAAGCCCAAAGAAGCAATATAAGAAGGAGAAAAAGCAAAGGGTCAGAAAAGAGTATTTCCTGCTTACCCTTTAAAATTTTTTTAATTGAAATATAAGTGACATCGTGTGTTAATTTCTGCTGAATAGCAGTGACTCGGTTATACATACATACACACGTAAATATTTATATATATTCTTTTTATATTCTTTTGCATTATGGTTGGTCACAGTATATTGAATATGTTAATAGTTCCTTGTGTCACACAGCAGGACCTTGTTTATCCATTTCGTAGTACGATGTCTGTTAATCCCAATCTCCAGTCTGTTCACCTACCTGCTCCCCTTGGCAACCACAAGTCTGTTCTTTGTCTGTGAGCCTGATTCTATTTTGTAGATAAGTTCATCTGTGTTGTATTTTAGATTCCGCATGTAAGTGATATTATATATTTGTCTTTGTCTCTCTGACTTACTTTAATATAATAATCTCTAGGTCCATGCTTTTTGCTGCAAGTGGCATGATTTCATTCTGTTTTATGGCTGAGTAACATTCCATTGTATATATGTACCACATCTTCTTTACCCATTCATCTGTTGATCAACCGAAAGTGTTCATTAACAGATGAATGGATAAAGATGTGGTACGTATATGCCATATACTATGATAGTCATACTACTTGGCTATAGTAAATAATGCTGCAATGAACATTAGGTTGCATGTATCGTCTTGAATTCTACTTATCCTTTTAAATATGCAAATACTAATATAAGACACAGTTCAGTCATTCCCTCCTCCCATCTGTGGTTTCAATTACTGCATTCAACCACAGTCTAAAAATACTAAATGGAAAATTCCAGAAATAAACAGTAGGTTTTATACGCTATTTGAGAAGCAGGATGAAACCTTCTGACCACAATGTGCAGCATCCTTTTGCCCAGCGCACCTGCCTGTTGGCCACCTTGGAGCCACTAAGTTGTCAGATCTGCCGTCACAGGACCACAGTGCTTGTGTTCGGGTGGCCCTAATTATGCTTCATATTGCCCCCAAAGCACGAGAGAGCGATGCCAGCAGTTCAGATGTGCCATTGAGAGGCTGTAAGGTCCTCCCTTAAGTGAAAAGGTGAAACTTCTCCACTTAATAAGGAAAGGAAGAGATCATATGCTGGGCTTGCTAAGATCTACAGTAAGAACAAATCTACCTGTGAAATTATGAAGAAAGAAGAAAAAATCCGTGCTAGTTTTGCTGTCGCACCTCAGACTGCAAAAGTTACGGCCACGGAGAGTGATAAGTGCTTCGTTACAATGGCAAAGGCATTACATTTATATAATGCATTTTGAGAGAGAGACAAGATGCAGATAACTTTCACTACCGTGTACTGCTATGACTGTTCTATATTATTAGTTATTGTTGTGCACTGCTTACTCTGCCTAACTTGTAAACTGAGCGTTATCCTACATATGTCAACTACAGACTGGTAGTTGCCACGGGCACTTGCCACCTGCCTCTACAAAGATTAAATCAGGTGCTACTGCAGCTGCTGACTTTCAGTACCCCCTGAAAAGAGCTCAAGGAATGAGGCCCTCTATGTTCTGGGAAAGATGGCAGAACAGTTTATTTCAGGAGCCAACTTTATGAGCCCAATTCTTGCATCTCCTCATATCTAGAAAAGCGCTAACATCCTTCATGGTGACATCTGCCCCTCCTGGCTGGCCTCACGAGACCAGCAGAAACCTGCAGAAATAATGCTTGCTTGCATGTGCTCCCCATCCACCCAAATCCCATAGATGCTGGCCTTCCCTCCCGCCTCTTTGGAGCAGTTTCTCAGGGTTGTCTGAGGTGCTATCTCCCGGGCTGTAGTTCTCATCTTGCCCCAAATAAAATTTCACTTACAACTTTCATGTTGTGCATTTTTAAAAATCAGCAGATATTGGAAGGAAAAGCTTGGTATATATAGGGCTTGGTACTATTCCAGGCATCCACTAGAGTCTTGGGATGCAATCCTCCTCAGATAAGGGGAGGAGGTGACTATGGAAGTTTTATTCTCGATACAGTTTTGTGTGCTCCTTTTCTTTTTTTTTTGTTACTCTTCTGAATTCTTCTTTTTTATTTAATACTTTATTCTATTTTACAATACTGTATTGGTTTTGCCATACATTGACATGAGTCAGCCACAGGTGTACACGATCTCCCCATGCCGAAGCCCCCTCCCACCTCCCACCCTACACCATCTCCCCGGATCATCACGTACACCAGCCCCAAGCATCCTGTATCCTGTATTGAACATAGACTGGTGCTTCATTTCTTATATGATAGTATACATGTTTCAGTGCCATTCTCCCAAATCATCCCACCCTCTCCCTCTCCCTCAGAGGCCAAAAGTCCATTCTATACCTCTGTGTCTCTTATGTTGTCTCACTTACAGGGTCATCATTACTATCTTTCTAAATTACATATATATGTGTCAGTATACTGTATTAGTGTTTTTCTTTCTGGCTTACTTCACTCTGTATAATCGGCTCCAGTTTCATCCATCTCATTAGAACTGCGTCAAACTTATTCTTTTTGAGGGCTGAGTAATACTCCATTGTGTATATGTACCACAGCTTTCTTATCCATTCATCTGCTGATGGACATCTGGGTTGTTTCCATGTCCTGGCAATTATAAACATTGCTGCAATGAACATTGGGGTACACGTGTCTCTTTCAATTCGAGTTTCCTCGGTGTGTATGCCCAGCAGTGGGATTGCTGGGTCGTAAGGCAGCTCTATTTGCAATTCTTTAAGGAATCTCCACACTGTTTTCCATAATGGCTGTACTAGTTTGCATTCCCACCAACAGTGTAAGAGGGTTCCCTTTTCTCCACATCCTCTCCAGCATTTATTGCTTGTAGATTTTTGGATCGCAGCCATTCTGACTGGTGTGAAGTGGTACCTCATTGTGGTCTTGATTTGCATTTCTCTGATAATGAGTGATGTTGAGCATCTTTTCATGTGTTTGTTAGCCATCCGTATGTCTTCTTTGGAGAAATGCCTATTTAGTTCTTTGGCCCATTTTTTGATTGGATCGTTTATTTTTCTGGAGTTGAGCTGCATAAGTTGCTTGTATATCTTTGAGATTAGTTGTTTGTCAGTTGCTTCATTTGCTATTGTTTTCTCCCATTCAGAAGGCTGTCTTTTCACCTTACTTATAGTTTCCTTTGTTGTGCAGAAGCTTTTAATTTTAATTAGGTCCAATTTGTTTATTTTTGCTTTTATTTCCAGTATACTGGGAGGTGGATCATAGAGGATCCTGCTGTGATGTATGTCGGAGAGTGTTTTGCCTATGTTCTCCTCGAGGAGTTTTATAGTTTCTGGTCTTACGTTTAGATCTTTAATCCATTTTGAGTTTATTTTTGTGTGTGGTGTTAGAAAGTGATCTAGTTTCATTCTTTTACATGTGGATGACCAGTTTTCCCAGCACCACCTGTTAAAGAGACTATCTTTACTCCATTGTATGTTCTTGCCTCCTTTGTTGAAGATAAGGTGTCCATATGTGTGTGGATTCATCTCCAGGCTTTCTATTTTGCTCCACTGATCTATATTTCTGTCTTTGTGCCAGTACCATACTGTCTTAATGACTGTGGCTTTGTAGTAGAGCCTGAAGTCAGACAAATTGATTCCTCCAGTTCCATTCTTCTTTCTCAAGATTGCTTTTGCTATTCAAGGTTTTTTGTATTTCCATACAAATCTTGAGATTATTTGTTCTAGTTCTGTGAAAAATACTGTTGCTGGCTTGATAGGGATTGCATTTTGAATCTGTAGATTGCTTTGGGTAGTATTCTAGTTCTGTGAAAAATACTGTTGCTGGCTTGATAGGGATTGCATTTTGAATCTGTAGATTGCTTTGGGTAGTATACTCATTTTCACTATATTGACTCTTCTGATCCATGAACATGGAATATTTCTCCACCTGTTTCTGTGCTCCTTTTCTAACTTAATATTTTGTCAGAAGAATTTTAGATGAATAGTCTTACCAGGGATCACTTAGGACGACAGATTTACGTTCCAGGAAATGGAAGTACAATGGTAACAGTCCACGTGTTGTGTTGGACTTTTAAGTGACTTCTGTTTTTTCACTGCTCCAAGCAGTACTGCACCACAGCTGCAAAACATACACGCTTGATTGAACTGATCTCTGGGAGCTTCATGTTTCTTGCATGAGTCCAGCACCGCAGATGGGAGCCACCGTTTTTCATCCCTAGGCCACTGAAGTGGAGTGAGTCAGTGCAAGCCCAGCCCCCTCCTGGGAGGGATGTTATAGGTCATTGTGTTGTCTCAGGCAGGGGAGACCTTCTCTTTGTCTTCCCCTATGATGGTGCCGCACCCACAACCCATCATCTCTGAGCTCACCCTTTCTGCCACGATGGGAACCCCAACTGCTTTCTTCCTCAATAAAGTGTGAGCCCTTGAACATGGAGACTGTGTTACCTCATCTTTGAACCCCTCATGCCTGAAGATAGGACACTGAATTCTTCACAAATACCTGGGCTGGAGGGAAGGAGGACAGCGGGGAGATGAGGGGAACAGCCGCTTCCTTCAGCATAGTCATCAAGGACATTTTCATGGTCAAGTGGTCCAGTTTTGGGGAGGTGGTGGGGGAGCTTTGTTTGTGGCTTGCCAAGTCTTCTTTTGTTTGAATTGGGAGAGTGATGCAAAAAGAGCTCACCGGCCAGCCGCTCTTGACCAGCCTGGGAAATGGAGACACTTGACCACTCTGTACCAGACCCACAACAGCAGGAATTCCGTGAATGCGATCCCCGACAGTGGATATGATCCCTGACGGTGGACACAGTCCCCAGCAGCACATACGATCCCCAGTCGCGGATACAACCCCAAAGGTGAGTTTCTCAGCTCTGACCCTCTTGGCGCCTGTTTCTAACCTGAAAATGTGAATAATAAAACCGCGCACTTTGGGGCTGTCAGAGTGGATGAACTGAGCTGCTCCATGTGGCTCACCCAGAAATCTTGAGCACATACAAAAGGTTCAGCCTATCTGAATTGAACCAGAGTTGAAACGAACCAGAGTCGAAATCTGATCTTCAGCATCTGTAGGTCATGGCGCACAGCAGCCATGAACATGTGAGCTGAAATGTGGCCTTGGACCAGTTCCGAGGGATTGCTTGTCTCCTTCTGGCATCTTCCAGAAAGGAGATGGGGCGACAGCCCCTTGTGGAGGCTGCTTTCCTTTGTTTGCACCTTCTAACACCTTTGAAGAGTGTTGCCATTCTCTGTCTGTTCTCTCCCTGGGCTTTTGCTTGGTCTGCTCAGGGCATTCTCCTAGGTGACTGGATCTTTCTTGTCCTGGGCAGGGCTGGGTGACTCAGCCCATTGGGAACAAGACCTTTCTGGGTGGCATTTTGATGCCCACTATGCCTCCTCTCATTCTGGGGTTTGGCTTGGAGAAAGTGGCAGGAACGGTCGTAGCAGTAAAGGCCCTTTCTATTCCAGTGGGGCCTCAGGATGCCTCTGGGTTCCTGCCTTCAGAGGATTTTGCTGTGGCTGCTACTGAAGATCTGAACTGGCCAGCACAGAGACCAAAGACATAAACGTGAAATCTACTGGTTGTAACATTATGAGTTGCTCTTGAGGACGTTGGCAAGATAAAATTCTCTGAGGTTTCACAATGAGATATCACCTCACACCTGACAGAATGGCCATCATCAAAAAATGTGTGTGCATGCTAAGTTGCTTCAGTTGTGTCTGACTCTTTGCATCCCCAAGGACTGTAACCCTCCAGGCTCCTTTGTCCATGGGATTCTCCAGGCAAGAATACTGGAGTGGGTTGCCATGCCCTCCTCCAGGGGCTCTTTGCAAACCAGGGATCAAACCTATATCCTCTGACTCCTGCGCTACAGGTGGATTCTCTACTGCTGAGCCACCAGGGAAGCCCTCATCAAATAACAAATATTGGCAAAGCTGTGGAGAAAAGGGAACCCTTGTCCACTGTTGGTGAGAATGTAAATTGGTACAGCCTCTGCGGAAAACAGTATGGAGATTTCTCAAAAATATTAAAAACTACCGTGTGACCCAGAAAGTCCACTCCTGGGTATGTTGGATATGTACCCCTAGCCCTCACCCCCAAATATACCCAGTGTTCACTGAAGCACTACTTACAATAGCAGTTAAGACATGAAAGCAACCTAAGAGACCATCAACAGATCAGTGGGTGAAGAAGATGTAGCACATATATACAACGGAATGTCACTCACCCACAAAAACGAGTGACATAATGCCCTTTGCAGCAACGTGGATGGACTTGGAGGGTGCTATGATAAGTGATGAATCAGACAGAGAAAGATAAATACCATATGGTCTCACATGTGGAATCTTATAAACACAATAGACTAATGAGTAAAACAAAAAAGCAGACTCACAGGTAATGGAGAATAAGCTACTGGTCTCCAGTAGGGAGACGAAAGCAGGGGAGAGGCATTATAGGGATAGAGGATTAAAAAGGAGGGATTATTATGGGATTAGATAAAATCATGTGTGTGAAACTTCTGAAAATTTTAAAGCACTGTAGAATTTGAAGAATTATTAAAAACAAAACCCTGAGGTTTCAGCATCAGAGTCGTGCCTTCTCTAAACCATGGGTTGGTTTTGTCCTGTGAGGACCATGGCTTCTGTAACTGATGCTTTCACTTATTACCTGGGCTGCTAGGGAGCTCAGAGCCAAAACTGTGTCTCTCTTCCCTCAAGCTGAGGCAGAACAGTTGGTGTGCCCTTCTGTGAGGCCGTTCATTTTCCTACTCATGTTGCCCTCCAGTCCCTCATGTTTTTGATTGCTCTTCTTCCAAATAAAACCTGTGGGTCACAGTTCTCCATAGTCAGCAACCTGGACAGCGAGCACCCAGAACCTGTCAGTCCCATTGTCTCCACACTGGCCAAAGGCTCCCAAGTCAGCAGCTTGAAGCGCTAGGTTTGCTCTGGTGTGTTTTCGATGTTCATTTAAAATCTTGCCCTGTCATCTTCTTTCCGTGCCATGTGAGGCTGGCCTAATTTTCATGATTCTTCACAGGGCTCCACACCAGGTGGTAAAGAGGAATGCAAGTGGATCCGTGTGCCAGGCACGTTTCCATTGAGTCAGATGATTTTCAAAAGAAATTCTCTGAGCCTCTCACAGCCTCTTCTGATGACCATCCTCCCTCCGTGCCTCTCTCTTTCTTTCTTCTTTCTGGCCCTTCTTGCTTTCCACTGCACACACATGTCCCTTAGTAGCTGTACAAGTCACTTCGCTTATTTGAGCCTCAGTTTTTTTTCCCTCTTTTTTCTTTTCATCCATAAAACAGGGACCAAAAAAAGTCATATAATGATTAGGTGGATTAAATGAAATCATTCCTGTAAAGCGCTGAGAGGCAGGAGAAGCACAATGAATGTTCAGTTCAGTTCAGTCGCTCAGTCGTGTCTGACTCTTTGCAGCCCCATGTGCTGCAGCACGCCAGGCTTCCCTGTCCATCACCAACTCCTGGAGCTTGCTCAGACTCATGTCCATTGAGTGGATGATGCCATCCAACTGTCTCATTCTCTGGTGTCCCCCTTGCCTCCTGCCTTCAGTGTTGTGTTGAGCCATGAATGTTAGCTGTTATCATTCACTCATTCAATAGACATTTATGAAATCGCTTCTGTTATATGCTGGACATACACAAACATTTGTCAAGGAAAAAGAATTCTCTTTATTTACACACAGACCCAGGGTGGCCCAGTGCTTAAGACTTCATGCTCCCAGTGCAGGGGCATAGGTTCGATCCCTGGTTGGAGAAGTAAGATTCTGCTTGCCTCATACCACAGCCCCCCAAACAGGAAACTACACACATACATGTGAACATGCACACCCCAACACAATAATTCAGGGGCAGAGAAGGACTGAGATTCCACTCGTGAGAATTGGTGGACTCCTAGGACAGCTTGGCAGTGGCCCCTTCAGGAAGCAGCTTTCACTACTTCTCATTTTGTTTCCTCACCCCAGTTTATGACATCCCCCTCCTCATGATTGTGAGACTCACCTTTTCTGGTCTGAGGTTTTTTTTAAGGCCCCAGCCACATGGAAGGCTGGGGGCCTTCCAGGCCTGAACCCCACCATCCACTCCCACCGATGTAACTTCATTGTTACTACCTCTGTGCAAATCAGCCAGAAAAAGATGGGTCTCCGCATTCACTTGACCCTTTTTCCCAGCCTGGCCTGATGACTTTCAGTTTCCTTCTCTGCCTTTGTGGACGGGTTGTCCCTCTGGCTCCCACAGGCTTAGCTAAACGCCCTCTGTCCAGCGATGGCCCGAGTGATTAATCTGTGGCTCGTTTCCTCCCCTCTTCCCTGGAGCGTGTACAGGGCCCATCCATCAAGATGCCCAGATAATTGAAGCAGTCCCCCTTCGTTCAGGGCCGTGCCTAAGCAGAGATGCTGGCGGAGACCTGTGCTGTTCGCTATAATTACTCCTTCTGAGTGAATCCCTGAGGCTCCTGCTGCCTTCTTCAGCTCCTCATCTCCTTGAACCATGTTTCTGTAATGGCCTCTCCTCCTCCCACCAAGACTTTTCATCCCAGGCTGGCCTTGGCAATCGTTTCACCTTGACCCCTAAGAAGAGCTCTTCCACCGAAGAACAAGACAGGTAGAATCAATTCAGTGCAGTCTGAGGGAGCTGAATTGGCCACTAGAAAGAACTTTCTTCCCTGAGGCTTCGAGAAAGGCAGTGGGATCTTTCTAGACCTCTGGGGAAGGGATGAGGATGAGTCTTTCTTGAGATCTATTAGAGGAATGAATGACCTCCCCAAGCCCTTCCCCAGTCTAAGGAGAGTTCTTGAAGTTGGAGGAGACCTAGAAATTATCTATCCCACCCTCCCTCTCAATGCCAATTTTGGGATACTTTGTCTTAGTACAAATCCTCCTTAACTGTTCATTTATTCATTCAGCCACTCATTTCACAATACAGTAAGTTCTCTACATACGAACATTTAAGTTTCAAACTTTTCGAAGATACAAATATGTACCTGATTCCAGTGGGGAACCAGAACCAATTCTATCAACGTCAAGCATTAGTGAAATTGCATCTCGCCCTCTGTTTCCTATTGCTGATGACCCTTCAGCTCTACCGTCTCTCACCTCCTCTCCCTCCTCCAGTCAGTAACTCTTCTTGCCTGTCCCCTCAATGCCAGCTGGATGTCAGCTGTTGTACTGTACAACGTACTTATCAAGGTACTGTACTGTAAGACTGCAAACATTTTCGTGTTTGTTTTTATGTATTATTTACATACAAAGTATGATAAACCTATTACAGTACAGGGCTATATAGCTGACTGTGTCAGTTGGATGCCTAGGCTAACTTTGTTGGATTTATGATTAAACTGGAGTTATAAATGTGCTCTAAGAATAAAATTTGTTTGTGTGTAGGGAACTCACAGCATCTTATGACCAGATCTTCACTGTCCCAAGCACAGGGTAGGGACAGGTGACATCAGCAAAGTAGGGTCTGGCTGACACGGAGGGAGAGAAGGTTGTTTCCAGACTACTAAGTTAATAAAAGCAATAAACCTCCTTCGTTGTTTTAGGGAATATTCAATAAGAACGGCTTTGCATTCAAGGGGACGTCCTGTCTTTGAACCAATGGCAATTAACTTGGCAATGAAATGAAGATGCGTGATTACTCCCATGAGGAAACCTCTCATGTGTGTAGTCCTGAAAACGTGCACCATGCAACAAAGGATCTGAAATCCTGGATTTGGCTCAGTGAGTAACTCAGAGATGCAGAGAATGTGAAGCAGTCACTGTGCTTGGGCCCTCTGCATATCAAGACATGTGGAATCTGGCTGCCTCACTGGGAATCCAAGTCTTCTAAAACACGATCCCAACAACTTAATTTTCTCCTGAGAGGCGGCTAATATTAGACCCCTGGAGGGCCTCACCACTGGTGGTGTCCACTCCCACCCTCCAAAGAAGGTGAATATATAGCATTACTAAAAACCATCACTACGAACAAAGCTAGTGGAGGTGATGGAATTCCAGTTGAGCTGTTTCAAATCCTGAAAGATGATGCTGTGAAAGTGCTACACTCAATATGCCAGCAAATTTGGAAAACTCAGCAGTGGCCACAGGACTGGAAAAGGTCAATTTTCATTCCAATTCCAAAGAAAGGCAATGCCAAAGAATGCTCAAACTACTGCACAATTGCACTCATCTCACATGCTAGTAAAGTAATGCTCAAAATTCTCCAAGCCAGGCTTCAGCAATACATGAACCGTGAACTCTCTGATGTTCCAGCTGGTTTTAGAAAAGGCAGAGGAACCAGAGATCAAATTTCCAACATCCACTGGATCATGGAAAAAGCAAGAGAGTTCCAGAAAAACATCTACTTCTGCTTTATTGACTATGCCAAATACTTTGACTATGTGGATCACAATAAACTGTGGAAAATTCTGAAAGAGATGGGAATACCAGACCGCCTGACCTGCCTCTTGAGAAATCTGTATGCAGGTCAGGAAGCAACAGTTAGAACTGGACATGGAACAACAGACTGGTTCCAAATAGGAAAAGGAGTACGTCAAGACTGTATATTGTCACCCTGCTTATTTAACTTCTATGCAGAGTACATCATGAGAAACACTGGGCTGGAAGAAGCACAAGCTGGAATCAAGATTGCCGGGAGAAATATCAAAAACCTCAGATATGCAGATGACACCACCCTTATGGCAGAAAGTGAAGAGGAGCTAAAAAGCTTCTTGATGAAAGTGAAAGAAGAGAGTGAAAAAGTTTGGTTTAAAGCTCAACATTCAGAAAACAAAGATCATGGCATCCGGTCCCATCACTTCATGGGAAATAGATGGGGAAACAGTGGAAACAGTGTCATACTTTAGTTTTTGGGGCTCCAGAATCACTGTAGATGGTGACTGCAGCCATGAAATTAAAAGACGCTTACTCCTTGGAAGAAAAGTTATGACCAACCTAGATAGTATATTCAAAAACAGAGACATTACTTGGCCGACTAAGGTCCGTCTAATCAAGGCTATGGTTTTTCCAGTAGTCATGTATGGATGTGAGAGTTGGACTGTGAAGAAAGCTGAGCGCCAATGAACTGATGCTCTTGAATGGTGGTGTTGGAGAAGACTCTTGAAGAGTCCCTTGGACTGCAAGGAGATCCAATCAGTCCATTCTGAAGGAGATCAGCTCTGAGATTTCTTTGGAAGGACTGATGCTAAAGCTGAAACTCCAGTACTTTGGCCACCTCATGAGAAGAGTTGACTCATTGGAAAAGACTCTGATGCTGGGAGGGGCAGGAGGAGAAGGGAACGACCGAGGATGAGATGGCTGGATGGCATCACGGACTCATTGAACGTGAGTCTGAGTGAACTCCGGGAGATGGTGATGGACAGGGAGGCCTGGCATGCTGCGATTCATGGGGTCGCAAAGAGTTGGACACAACTGAGCGACTGAACTGAACTAAAAAACCATAACATAAGGGTAAGGAAGTCCGATTCTGTTCCAGTTTTCCCCATAATGTCTTTCTGATGCTGTTTTGAAAATACCAAATGAGAAATGCTTAAACAAAAAGTTTGGCATCCTGGATGTGTTGATGGCCTGGGTATGTGTGTAGTATGATCGAAGGCAAGCAAGCATTGTCTGCTGTCCCCACCAGGACCCCCCAATCACTGTTAGCCTGTTCCTGACCCCAAGGTTAGGACCTCGAAGACTCTTGAGCTTCCTTTGCACCACGTATCTCTCTCTTTCTCTCTTTTCCTCCATAATTCTTACTTTTCATCTAAGGCTGCCGTTCAACTTCAACTCTCAGACTAGCAGCATCACCAGACCTGTTCCCCAACCAAGGAGGCCTCCATTGGTTATTCACATACAAAGAAAGCCCCCTGCCTCTGATCTCCTGTGGACAGTGTTGTCTGCATCACTTGGTAATATACTACTTGTGGCGTGCTCCACATTCTTGCTTCGAGCTTATAATTAACTTTTCAAGTGTTCTTGTATTGTTTATCTAATGAACCTATGAGTGTCTGAGAGCAGGACTCAGGTTTACATTTCCTTCTGGTGCTGTAAGGAATAGAAACCACCTTCACATTTCAAAGATGCTTCTTCCTTGGGTCAGTCCTTCCTAACATGAGGAAGAAAGAGACTCACTTTAGAAGTGGAAATTCTCTGAAACACTGAGAACACATTTCATTTATGAAATGTTGAACTAAAGGTTGGTGATCACATGGTGCCCATGCTGTGGTACCTTGAAACGCACCATCAAGCACTGGTTAATGTGAAAGGGGAAGTAAAACCTTACATGTTGTAGAAATGCTTAGATCCTCAATAATCTCTCTCTACTTTTCCTTCCACCCCATGCCTGCTCCCCACCAAAGCCTTCCACTCTAATCCATGTTTGAGAGTTATCACAATAGTGAAGGAGCTCACCTTTGCCACCTCAATCCCAATTGTTTCCTTTTATTTATTTGTTTATGGCATCATCAGTTCTTAGTTGTGTCGCGAGGGGTCTTTCATGTTGCTGCATGCAGGCTTCTCTCTAGTGGTGGCGCTTGGGTTTAGTTGCCCCGTGGCATTGGAATCTCAGTTACCCAACTAGGGATCAGACCCGTAGCCCCTGCATTGGAAGGCAGAGTCTTAACCAGTGCACCACCAGAGGAGTCCCTCAGCTCTGGTTATTTCATGCTGTGAGTCAGCCTCCTTTCACAGGGTACTAGGAGAGCAGGCAGAGGCCAGTTGCATTTCTATGAGGTGAGAGGAAGGTTGGAAAAGACTAGAGCTTTAGATCCTTAGTACCTTTAGATCTGGGTACCACTTCTACAGGTCACGTTTCTCTGTGTTAGAGCAAGAAGAACCAAGAGGAATAGCCTCAAGAGAAGTGTACAGTTCAAGACAAGATGGTTGCTGATGCCAGGTCTGCAGAGCGGCAGCACAAAATGAGCAAGTGTGCAATGCTCGTGGAAGAAGAGGAAGGCAAGAGGGAGCTAGAGTGCGCTGTAGATTCGGTGCAAAGTAGGCGAGGAAATGTAATTGGCTAGAGTAGAGGGGAAGGGGACAGAAGCTTGAGGAGCCTGTGTTTATTTAGTTTGGGAATAGGGAGATGAGGACACTCATAACCAAAATGACCAAAGATTCAAAGGATGCTAGTGGTAAAACAAGGATGGCCAGGGTAGTGACTGTGTTGAGAAGGAATTAAACAGAGGCAGGGGAGGGGGACCTTTCCTTTTGAGAAGGAGATCAATATTGATGTTATAATGTATCATATAAGAGGCCTTTGGTTGTAAGTGAGAAAGCCAAAATTTTATTTTAAAGTTTTAATTTCATATTAGAGTATAATTGATGTACAGTTTTGTTAATTTCAAGTGTAAAGCCAAGTGATTTAGTTATATATATGCTGCTGCTAAGTCGCTTCAGTCGTGTCCGACTCTGTGCGACCCCACAGATGGCAGCCCATTAGGCTCCTCTGTCCCTGCGATTCTCCAGGCATGAACACTGGAGTGGGTTGCCATTTCCTTCTCCAGTGCATGAAAGTGAAAAGTGAAAGTGAAGTCGCTCAGTTGTGTCCGATTCCTAGCGACCCCATGGACTGCAGCCTACCAGGCTCCTCTGTCCATGGGATTTTCCAGGCAAAATTCTTTTTTGGAGTCTTTTCCATATAGCTTATTACCAAGTATCCAGTAGAATTCCCTGTGCTGTACAGTAGGTCCTTGTTGACTATGATTGTTTTATATATCGTAATATGTATCAGAGGATGAGATGGTTGAATGCCATCACTAGTTCAATGAACATGAACTTGGGCAAAGTCTGAGAGATGGTGAGGGATAGGGAAGCCTGGTGTGCTGCAGTCCATAGGGTTGGGAAGAGTAGGGCACGACTTGGCGACTGAACAACAAAAACAGTGTACAGGTCAGTCTCAACCTCCTAATTTACACTCCTCCCCTGACCTTTCCCCTTTGGGAACCATAAATTTGTTTTCTTACTCTGTGAGTTTGTTTAAGAGAAACCCAATGTGAATCAGTTAAATTTAAAAAAGAAGAAAAAAAGCATGGCTGAGCCTCAGGAGCTTCCAGGATGTTCAGACTCTCCCTCCATAGCTGTCGGGTCCGCTCTGCTTCCCCCTCCTTCTCTCGGCCTCTGCAGGTCCTCAGCATCTTCAGTGTTGGGGAGGAAACAGGACTAAGGAGGCAGCCAAAGGAGAGGGACTGTACCGACTTTCTTGGCCCCAAACTCAAAATTCTAGGGAAAGTTTCTCACTGGTCCATCTTGAATCTGTAGGAGCCAAACTGGGGTCAACAGATTGTGCGAGGCTGTGTGGAGGCAGCTGTAGGTGAGCACCTGCCCCACTGAAGAGGGTGTCTTGTCGATCTGTGTAGTTCAGAGGTGGAGGGAAGTTTAGGAAGTCTCTGACAGGTTCACATCTCAGGTTTGTCTTGTCTTGGTTTTTTGTTCTCAGGGAAGTTAGAGCCTCTGCCAAGAATATGGGAGGGAGGTGGATGGAGGTTTGGACTGCAGAAGGTTTGGCATGTTAAAGTATGAACTGAACAAGTCCGTGGGACAACAGAGCAGTGTTGGAGAGGCAGTCAAGGGTAGAAAGTGCAAGTACGTGAAGGGGTCAGCCCAGATTTATTCACCAGATGAACATTATTGATGACAGTCTATTATCTCTTAACCCTGGACCTGGCACCAATAAAAACAGACAGTTGGGCTGATCCAGCACTGGAGAGAGGAAATATAGCTGCTTCAGGTAGAGGGGGCACAGGAGCCTGAGGCGGGGGCAGAGGGCTGAGGTCGCTGGAGATGGGTCCACAGAAGGGGACACAGGGGCCTCATCAGGGAGAAGCTGATACTGTTGTCTCAGTGATGTCCTGTTCATGGCCCTTCCCAGCACAGATGACCTCAGATTAGGTGAATCCAGTCTGTTTTGGTCAGGAATGTGTGTGTGCATGTGTGTAACATGGACTGTACCCTGCGAAGCTCCTCTGTCCTTGGGATTTTCCCAGGCAAGAATACTGGAGTGGGTAGCCAGTTCCTTCTCCAGGGGATCTTTCCGACCCAGGGATCAAACCCATGTCTCTTGTGTCTCCTGCATTAACAGGTAGGATCTTTACCACTGTGCCATCTGGGAAGGCCATACTCAGAGAAGTCCCATGTGATTATCCATGGCACTTCATTACTGACAGGTCCCTATGATGCTAGATCATGTGGTCAGCCCTTACTCAGCCTCACAGGGATGTCACTTGGTGGGCTGTCATTCCTAATGATCTGGAAAGGCTAAGTCCTGGTTCTCAACCTGTCTCTCCTGTTGGTCCCACCCAGGGAAATGGAGACTTCTGCAAGTCTCCAGTGCCTGCAGTTATGAGTTTCAAAGAGAATGGATCAGAGGAGGAAACACAGCTACTCTGGCCTCTCCGGCTGCTCACAAGAGGGAGACACCCATTAGCAGAGGCAAGAGGGAATGGCTCCTTCCTTGTTGGCAGTGGGCTTGGAAATACCACCCGTAGCCACACTGGCTTCCCCCAGCCACCTGATACACCTCAGGTGCCTCAGGGCAGGAAGTCTCAGAAACCAGGCATGGTTTCTGACTGCCCACTTCAACTCTAGTTGGCATGAAAAAGAGAAAGGCTGTGAGGGAATTGTCTCTGTGCAACAGTAGAAAGCGAAGTAGATTCTCAGTACAAACTCATATGACTGAATGGCTGTCATCTCCAGAACAGACTGGAGCTGTCCTATCCCAGAGGTGCTTCTGTTGGTGGCCTTGAACTTGGTTTGCAGACAAACTGCACTGGTACACCACAGGAGATGGGGCAACTGAGGATGGGGGTGGGGGGGACACTGGCAGGAGCTGGGGCAGGATTTCTTTCCTGACTCCAGCTGGCGATCAGCTCATACCCTAAAGCAGAAGGATTAATAACCAGGGTAATTTTATCCCTGTTAGACTGTAACTACAGATGTGGGCTTACTGGCTGAAACAGCTAATCCTTTCTACATTTGGCTCACTCATGAAATACGATGCCTGAGGTTGTCTAAAGCACTGTTTGCACACGGGCCTGCGCTGGGCGCGGCCTCTCTCTCTGGGCTGAGTGGGCAGCTGTGGGGTGGGGTGGGGAGGCATCTGTGCTCTGGCCTCTTGCAAGCTGCCTTTTCACTCAGCCGGTGATGGAGGCGAAGGCCCGAGGCCTGCGTGTCTGTGGACTTGAAGGGTGCAGTTGAAGGAAAACGCCAGGTGTTGAAGTGGGTGGGTGCACAGAGAGCCTGGAGAGGAGGAGGAAAAAAAAAACACTATTGGAAAAAAATCTAAGGTTCATTTCGACCTTAAGTGTCTGAGACTCGAGGGATGGGGAGGCAGCAGGAGGGGGAGGGAAGGGGGAGCCCCAGGTCGAGCCAGCAGGCACCCAGGGATTTACAGCAAGGCTATGGTTGGAGGTTGCAAAGCGAGGAGACACAATTATTAATAATCAAAGAGCTACTGCTGCTGGAGCAGAGATAAAGGCTTTCCAGGCCAGTCAGTGATGCGCCTGGAGCTCTCCCCTGGGCATCCACCTGCGGTGAGTAACAGGAGACAATATGCCTCTGGGCGCTGAGGTCCGTGAGTCCAGAGTCGGTGCTGCCAGACAGAGGTGGGGCGCTCCCCCGGGAGCCCTGGAGTGGTGGTGGGTGTGGCCTGAGGCAGAGGGCGAGGCCCCAGTGAATAGGCGCAAGTGACCCCCGCCTCCCCACCTCCTTGTGGGCGTGGCCAGACGTCACCCGGCCAGGTCTCCCCGGGACCCCAGGCAACCCCGCCCTTGACCTCAGCCGCTCTAGGCCCTGTGACCCCGCCCCCAACCGGTGCTAGCACACCGGTCGCTTCCCCCCTTTTAGCCCTCCCAGATCTTCAGTCTGGGCTGCAGGAACGTGAGAGGTTAAACCTTCATTCTTGAGCGCCGCCTTCCAGAAACTTCTACAAACGCCCCAGGGTTCTCGGAAGACGTTGAGAGGAAAGCAGAGCGTCCCGCAGCCCCACCCGAAAGTTCCAGAAGCAGAGATGGCGTTTGCCCCAGACCCGGAGCGGGGTTGGGAAGGCAAAGTAGCCAAGGGGCTTGTAAGAACACCTTCCTCCCCTGTCCCCTCACCTGAGGCCGTCATTGATGTCCCACCCCTCCTCCCAAGCCCCAGCCCCTAAGAACCAACAACTCTCTCCACTGCGGTGTCGGAGGTGGAGGCGGGGAGGAGGTGTGTGTGGGGGGGGACAGATTCTGCCTACGGGGCGGGGTCCTAGGGTTGGGAAGCTCGCATCGCCATGGCAACAGACACTTCCGTGGGAATAACGAACTCTCAAAAGTGCGGTAAATTGGAGAGGGACCTGCAGAGTGCCAGCTGGGGCTCCAGGGAGGCGGGGGGATGGGGCGGTCTGCAGGGAGTGGAGGAGAGTGCCGCGACCGAGCTTGACAGGCGACCCCAAGTCTGGATTCAGGGCTGCATGTGTTCCCTGGATGTCAGATGGGGCCACACACGCGGGACACGTGATGTGTGTGCTGCTGTCTCCTGGCCTCCGGGTCTGGGTCTGCTGACTCACTTAGAAGGGCCGCCGCCCAGTGACAGCCCAGGCTGAGGGGGGCGCTTCCATTCCATGGGTGTGTCCCATTCCCCTAGCAGGTGAGACCAGCAGCTCTTGTGCGAGGACAGGCGAGTTGGCTGTGGAATTCACTTCTACCTGGCTGAGGCCATTGACATCTTTTACAGTTCCTTTTTAAAGTTTTTAAAGCTGTATCAGCCATTTAAAAAGTCTGTATGTTTTTTCAGTTCAGAAACGTGTAAAGAAGGAAATGAACATGAGCCGCAGTCCCCATCTTCCCACCCGAACATAACCAACTACTGTTAGCATTTCGTCGTCATCCTCCTGACATGCTCACATGGTCACCTAGGGATGTACTAGTGACAAAAGTAGATTCCACGATGTTTCGTCACCTGAATTTTCACTTAACGTACCAAAGACATGGAAAGACATAGAAACACACGGTACTGTTGAATATTATTTCTAATGGCAACATAGGGTTGCTGTGATTTGTTAGCTAATTTCTTCTTCCTGGAAAACTTTAAATTATTTCCCAATTTTTATTCTTCTACATGGTAGAAGGATAAACATCCTTCTACATACCTATTTGCATTCAGTTTTCTTAAACTTCTAGAAGAATTACTGGGCATTAAAATTTTTAATGCATATTTCTGAATTATAGTTCTGGTTTTTTTGTTTGTTTGTTTGGTCTTTGGTTTCTTTCTTTTTTTTTTTGAGAGAGAGTGGACTTTATTTTCTCCCTATCAGTATTAGGAATCAGGGAAAGATTCATTATACAGTTTATATTTTCCCCAAATCAAGATCTGAAATGAGTTTGGGTGTGAATAGATTTTTTTCTAGAAGCTGTCCGGGAAGCAGGCTTCCCTGGTGGCTCTGAGGGTAAAGAACCTGCCTGCAATGTGGGAGACCTGGGTTCAGTCCCAGGGTTGGGAAGATCCCCTGGAGGAGGGCATGGCAACCCACTCCAGTATTCTTGCCTGGAGAATCCACATGGACAAAGGAGTCTGGCAGGTTACAGTCCTTGGGGTTGCAAAGTGTCGGGCATGACTGAGGGACTAAGCACATATATCCAGGAAGCACTCTTAAGGGATAACAATCAGGTGCACTAGTGAATGGGTTACTCCTGTGGGCTGCAGGGCTGATCCCCTTGGAGATCTTCTGGGAGACCACACACGACCACCTTCAGAATTGACCCCCATTTGTTTCTGGAAGGCATCAACTCTCCAGAGACTGGCTGATTTCCCTCCACTGTTATGTAGAAAATGTCCACAGGTAAATTCTGAGAAAGACCAAGGGGATGTAGCTGGAGCACTCACAGCCTCAGTGACAAATGAATGATTGCTCCTTACCCTGAACTCAAGCCAAGGCATGAGGTTAATCCAGGATACAATTGCAAAATGGGTTAAGATTTCATCAGCCCCTTCACCTTCCCTCTCAGTTCCCTAAAACATCTCTTGGTGCCAGCTCCATGCTGCCCGCAGCTTCCAAGATACCTGATTCTCCCAAACACCTGAAAGAGGTCTTCTCCTGATTAGAGTCAGAGACAAAATATGCTAGTTACTCTTCCAAGCACGTTTGTATTTTAAGACAGGTGAGAATAGCTCTTCACTGAAGAAACTGATGATAACATTGGCATTTCAGGCATGGTGGCAGCTAACGGCTTTCCTGGCGGGACACCCAGCCCTGGGGCTTGTCCAGCACAGGAATTCTGCTCGTCCTTTCCTGAACTGTGGCAGGTGAGAGGAGGCAGGGAGGTGGAAATGGAGGAGGCAGGGAGGGAAGAGTCCAGAGACTTGCTTTGCTAGTATGGAGGACACTGGCTTGTGGATTTTAGAAACTGAGACTGAAAGAGGAAATCTGTGCAGGGGCAGGGGTTGGAGGTGGGGGTTGGGAAGGGAGGAATCAGTTGCTGGAGGTGTCCACATCAAAAACAAAAAATCTTAAAAAAAAAAAAAGATTGGCAGTTTGCCCTCCTTCCTCTCGGACTCCTCCTTCTTGGTGTCCTTTAGGGATCCTACTTTCTTCTGCCAGTCCCCTCCAGGCTGGTGCTACCTGGAGTTCAGTCCTGGACCTGTTTTCTTCTCCAGCTGCACGCACTGTGCGGCCAGCATCCGTTCATGGCTTCTGCGGCTGCCACAGCACACGTAGGCTGGCCCAGCCTGTCGGAGGGGAGCTTGGGTCCCGACTGTCCAGAAGTTGACAGCATTCAGGGTAGTGGGAGGAATCTTGGGGCACACAGGTACTCCCTTTGGTGTGTGTTCTCTTGTTGTCACGTTTGAAAGCTAGTGCCCCTAGTTGAGTTGTGAGCTGTGAGAACAAGGGCTTGACTTTGATTTGCTGATCAGTGAATCTGCAGTGACCAGCAGACACTGATGGAGCTGCCCTCCGTGGGTGTTTCTCCACCAGCACCATTGTGGGAGAGAGGTCTCTCTCTCCTAGAGACCTAGGAGAGATGGCTTCTCTGATAGCTCAGTTGGTAAAGAATCTGCCTGCAATGCAGGAGACCCCAGATTGATTCCTGGGTCAGGAAGATCCCTTGGAGAACGGATAGGCTACCCACTCCAGTATTTTGGGGCTTCCCTTGTGGCTTAGCTGGTAAAGAATCTGCCTGCTATGCGGGAGACCTGAATTCAATCCCTGGGTTGGGAAGATTCCCCAGAGAAAGGAAAGGCTACCCACTCCAGTGTTCTGGCCTGGAGAGTTCCATGGACTGTGTAGTCCATGGGGTCACAAAGAGTTGGACATGACTGAGCACCTTTCACTTTCAGGAGGATGGGGGCCAGCATCTTCCCATGCAGCATCTTTGTTTCTACTGACACAGGGACCACCCCTGCACCCCCCACCACAGTCATTCACAATCCCTCAGAATCTTCGACTCCCCAAATCCAGTAGATTTCCAGTTCTCATCCCCCCCACCCCCCGCCTTTGCAACATCTGGCACTATTCACCACCTCCACCATCTTGAAACCATCCTTCCTTGGCCTCCCTAACATCACACCCTCACCCTGTCCTTCTGTCCAATGCGCTGTTTTCTTTCATATCCTAAACATAGTTCTCCCCTAAGACTCCATCCTCTGGAGCAATGTGAGGCAGTGGAAAGAATGCAGGTTTGGGAGCCAGAGTGGCTGTTGGATCCTGGGCTGTGTCATTTATTAGCTGGATGATCTCTCTGAGCCTCCATTTGCTCAACTGTAAAATGCAGATTAATCAGGAGGGCTGAAGATATGGTGGGTACAGGGTCTGACACAAAGTCATGGCTAAACACAGGGCAGTTGTGGGTGTTCTTGTGTGACTTTGCCAAGCATTACACAAGCCCCTGTTGACTCACCCACCGCTCACCTCTGGGCTGGGGGAGCCAGCACTCTTTCCCCATCCCTGAATCCTCTCCTGCATCTGGTCCTGGATGCCACGTATGTGTAAATGTTTCCACTTTTGATGGTCTGCCATGACCCAGGCATTGGCCTGCAGAAACCTACCTTGTCATCCTTCTTTCTCTGAAACTCTTCCTGCCAGGATTTCCCCTAGTTCAGCCATCTACACGCTGCTATTTCCCAGACTTTTGGGATAAAAAACTTGGGAGTGTCTTTTATTCAGCCATCTCTTTGGCTTTTCATATTTGGAAATCACTATGATTATTGATCCAGGGACTTCACATGCATTTCTGACTTCATCTCAAGAGAACTTTGAAGCCGGCTATTATAGAAACGTGGCCTGGAAATGCAAAATCATCTGCCAGGAGAGTGAATAGCAGAGCCTAGCTTGTCCCATTTCTTGGAAATTCCCTCCCCGGTATGATGGGAAGTCAGACTGGTCCCACATCCCACTAACTGAAGATGTTGGGGTCTCTGCATCTTAAGAACAAACTGATGAACCTTTCTTAGTGTCTATCTGCAGCTGTCAGCTTTCTCCTGTCTCCCCCTGGTACATACCCACCAGTCTGCCTTACTCTCTGCCTGGGTTCCTTAGTCCCTGCCAGTTAACATCCACCTCCCTGGAGTGGCATCCACCTCCCTGGGGTGGCCCCCACCATGTCATTTGGTCCCCAAGACACTTTGTGGCCCTCACCATACCTGAGCCCCGTTTAACCTCTTCACAACCCGTCTACCAACATGTTTTCCTTTAGCTTCCCTCCTGGATTTCTTCCCACCTCTCTGGCAATCCTGCCCTAGTGGCCTTGGCCAGCCCATCACTTGGATGCTGCAAATCCCCAGATTCTGTTTCCAGGCCATATTCCCTTTATAAGCCCTTTATTCACCCAGGTGGGCTCATTTCCTCTTGGAGTTTCAAGGTTCTCACAGGCCCCCACCCAGAAACACCCATTCCCCTGTTTCAGCCTCTCAGTCCCTCTCAGTCTGTACCAGGCGCTGACTTTGATGAAGAGATGCACTTTTCTAAAAGTCTTGAGTTTGTTTCTCAGCTTGGTCTACCTCTGGCTCCAGGAAATATTTATTCAGAATTGCCAAGGAAGCCTCTGTGTCTCACAGTTTGCTTTGGGTTAGTAATCCAACTGCCCCGAGCTTGTAATTTTCTCTCTTCAGTGCCTCAAATGATGGTCAGTGATGGCTGCTGACACCACCATCTTTTAATTACTGTTTGCTCCGTACCTTTCATGTGCCAGAGATACTGCCAGAAAGTATTCCCTTTTGGCTCACCACTGGTGAGGGTCTTAGTAATTACACTGCTGCATCAGGCCAGGGTTTTTCCATACTCCCACTGCAGGGAGAGGAAGCTGAGGTTAGATGCTTTTGGAGATTAGGACCTTCAAAAGTAGCCATGTATACAGAAAAATTTAGAAACACGTGCATGTACAGCAAAGATACTCAGATAAACTGAAACGAGGCATTCACTTAGAGCTTATCCCTAGGCTCAGAGAAAGTCTGGGTAAGTGGTGGGGGGTCCCTAGGGCAGAGCTAATCTGCAAAGGCCAGGAAAGCTGGCTGTTTTCTCATTTGCAGTCTTCTTTTGGCATATTTGTTGTTTGTTTTGTATCTGTTTCGGCTCCTGGCATTTCAGGAAATCTCTGCCAAAACACTAATTGAACACAAGCTAAAGAAATAGAATATTCACAGTGATTAAGCATGACAAGGCATATAATCTTTGCAAAAATATTTTGGAACAGTCTCAAACAAATGTACTATTGTAGCCTTCAATAGCATCGAAGAAAGAGAGGGAGGAGTGAGAGAGAGAAAGAAGGAGAAAGGACAGAGAAGACTCGCAAACCTTGAGGAAGGGAGGAGAAGTGGAATCTGATTTCCAGAGTCACTACATTATAATAGCCAAATGCACAGTTTTCAACAACAACAACAACAACACAATTGCAAGGCATAGAAAGAGTCAGGAACAGATGGCCCATTCAGAGGAACAAAATTAATTGACAGAAGCTGTCCCTGAAGAAAGTCAGACATCAAAATCATTAGACAAAGACTTTAAAGCAAATCTCTTAAGTATTTTCAAAGAGCTAGGGAAAACATAGATAAAGAACAAAATGAAATCAATGTGTGAACAAAATGAGAATATTAACAGAAATTATAAAAAGGAAACAAAAGTTTGAGCTGAAAAGTACAATAATTTATATAAAAATTCACTAGAGGGGGTTCAGCAACATATTAGAACAAGAAGAGAAAGAAAATCAGGAAACTTGCAGATAGAACTATTAAAAAAAGTATAGACTCTGAGAAGCAGGGAAAAGGAATGAATAAAAATGAACAGACCACAGGGATTTGTGGAATGCCATTAAGGGGGACAACTTATACCTTATGGGCATTTCAGAAGAAGAGGCAGAATGATTATATGGAGAAGTGGTGGCTGAAAACTTCCCTAATTTGGAGAAAGACATGATTCAAGAAGCTCCATAAACTCTAAGTAGGATGAATTCAGAGAGATCCATGCTGAGACATATAATCAAACTGTAAACAAAGACAAAGAATCTTAAAAATAGCGAGAGAAAAGTACCTTAGCACGTACAAGGGATCCTCAATAGATTATTAGCTGATTTATATCAGAAGTCATGGAGGCCAGTGGACAGTGATATAATTTAAAATGCTGAAAGAAAAACTGTCAACCAAGAATTCTATATCTGGCTAAACTGTGCTTCAGATATGAGGGGGAAATTAAGACATTTTCTGATAAAAGCTAGAGGAGTTCATTACCATTTGACCTACTCTACCAGAAATTCTAAAGGGAGTCCTTCAAGTTGAAATGAAAGGACTTGAGATAGTAATGCAAAGTGATGTGTGTGCATGTGCTAACTCCAGTTGTGTCCTTTGTGACCCTATGGATTATAGCCCACCGGGCTTCTTTGTCTGTGGCGATTCTCCAGGCAAGAATACTGGAGTGGGTTGCCGTGCCCTCCTCTGGGGAATCTTCCTGACCCAGAGAGAAAACCAGCATCTCTTGCATCTCCTGCATTGGCAGGTAGGTTCTTCACCACTAGTGCCACCTGGGAAGCCTGCAGAAAAAGGTAAATATATGGGCAAACACAAAGTCTGTTATTATTGAAATTTTGGT
The DNA here is from genome assembly GCA_006408675.1 of Madoqua kirkii. Lineage (NCBI taxonomy): Eukaryota > Metazoa > Chordata > Mammalia > Artiodactyla > Bovidae > Madoqua > Madoqua kirkii. The sequence goes on from SJYC01094421.1 coordinate 24,930, forward strand.
TTGTAACTCCTTTTTAAATTTTCTATAGTATTTAATGGACAAAAATTATAAACCTGTCACTGGGAACACAATGTGTAATAATGAAATTAATAATCAATTGCAGAGCTAATCTGATGTCCACGGAGCCAGGAAAGAAAGCAACAGGAATCAGGTTACATGGCACTCAGGGCTCCATTATTGTGAGCTGAGTCTGTTACTGAGAAGTATGGGATGTACTCTTCTTTGAGTTCCTAATCCCAGACAAACTTTCCATAGCAGTGGCTGCTGGTCTCACCTGTTGGAAACCATGTACACTTCTCCCTGATTGACCATTCACTCCTGTGTTCATTTGTTTGTTTACTCACTTGTTCACTCGTTGCTGTCATACATTTAGAATAAAACATGAAGTCCTCATCATGGCTTTCAAGGCCCCTGACAGCTTCTCCAGCCTCATTTCTTACCACTCCCCACTCAGTCTGATTTCTGTCTAATTGTCACACACATCAAACATTGTTGAGTTTCAGGGTCTTTGCCTTGCTGGGAAAACTTATCTGCTTCACACATCTCTCATGCTCCAGCAGGCTAACCTGGGCTTGCTTTCATGGTAACCTAGCAAGTTTCTGAGAGAGGAAGAGAGAGGACCAACACCATCCAGGCCTAGGTTGGGAACTGGCACTTGGTCAGAGCTTTCACATGTTACTGGCCAGAGCAGGTCACAGAGAAATGAGGATGGGGAAATGCCAAAGGCTGTATGGTGGAGAGACTTAACAGTGGCTGCTGTAACCCCTGCCTCCTGTTGTCCATGACCTCGTATAATCCCTCCTTGAGGATGAGCTGGACCTGTGCTTCTATCTGTATGATAGACTATGATAAAGGTAAGGGAACATCACTGCTATGATTAGATTACATTACCCAAGACTCTCTTAGCAAATGGGGTACTAGAGACCCTCATTATGAGCTCAATGAAAGATGCAGCCATGTTGGAGAAGCTTGTATACCAAGGAACTGTGAAAAGACTCTAGGATACTGGGCTGTCCCCAGCCCACAGCCAGAATGGAACTGGGTTTTCAGTATAGCCATTGGAAGTGAACTCTGCAGAGAGCCTGGAAACAGATTTTTCCCCAGCCGAGCCTCCAGATGATGATGCAGCCTTGTGAAATCCTAAGCAGAAAACTCAGTCCAGACTCCTGGATATGGAAAGTCTGAAATAATAAATGCAATAAAACAATAATAAATATTGTTTTAAGCCATTAAATTTGGAGCAATTTGTCATGCAACATAGAAAATGAATGAAGTCTGGTTCAGCTGATAAATAGTAGCTGAGAAGTGGAGTGTCCTTAAAGGAGTCTAATGGTTCTTTCTGACTTCACCTGGGAACCCAGGAGACCTGAACAGATGTGTTGTGATGGACCATGTTTGCCTGGTATTGGATTTCTTATGTGAACTGCTGCTGCTGCTGCTAAGTCGCTTCAGTTGTGTCCGACGGCAGCGCACCAGGCTCCCCCATCCCTGGGATTCTGCAGGCAAGAACACTGGAGTGGGTTGCCATTTCTTTCTCCAGTGCATGAAAATGAAAGTGAAAGTGAAGTCTCTCAGTCATGTCTGACTCTTTGCAACCCCATGGACTGCAGCCTACCAGGCTCCTCCGTCCATGGGATTTTCCAGGCAAGAGTACTGGAGTGGGTTGCTGTTGCCTTCTCCCATGTGAACGGACCTACCTAAATTTTAGTGTGTGAACATGTAGAAAGACAGACTGTATTGATGGGTGGAGCCCGGGATGGCTGTTCCCTGTAGAGTGGGATGTTATGAAAGCCCAGACTGGCCCTCCCTTCCCGTCCACACTCAGACCCAGTCTTTCAGTGGAATCTCTAGGGGTGATGTGACTGGGATATAGTATTAATTCCATTAACTTGGAGATATGAGAGGAAAAGAGACTTGTCTCAAATTAGTGATAAAAGCAAATATTAAAAAAAGATTTTAAAATAATTTCTGTCTTGTCACTGTCAAGTAGTTAAAAGAAGATGCAGTGGTTAATGTATTCTTGTTAGATATGCTTTTATGATTAGGCAAGTAAACCTTTTAATTAGCATATTAATTGCTGATATTAAAGTGATAGCTTGAAGATTTTAGTTTCAAAAAGATGAACATTATCACAGTCTTTTTTATATTATCAATTCGTGTTTTGAGAGACAGAGATGGTGCAATGGTAAACAGCACTGCTGCTAAATCACTTCAGTCGTGTCTGACTCTGTGCGACCTCATAGACGGCAGCCCACCAGGCTCCCCCATCCCTGGGATTCTCCAGGCAAGAACACTGGAGTGGGTTGCCATTTCCTTCTCCAATGCATGAAAGTGAAAAGTGAAAAGGAAGTCGATATTCTTGTTAGATATGCTTTTATGATTAGGCAAGTAAACCTTTTAATTAGCATATTAATTGCTGATATTAAAGTGATAGCTTGAAGATTTTAGTTTCAAAAAGATGAACATTATCACAGTCTTTTTTATATTATCAATTCGTGTTTTGAGAGACAGAGATGGTGCAATGGTAAACAGCACTGCTGCTAAATCACTTCAGTCGTGTCTGACTCTGTGCGACCTCATAGACGGCAGCCCACCAGGCTCCCCCATCCCTGGGATTCTCCAGGCAAGAACACTGGAGTGGGTTGCCATTAAAATGAAAAGTGAAAGTGATGTCGTTCAGTCGTGTCCGACCCTCAGCGACCCCATGGACTGCAGCCTTCCAGGCTCCTCCGTCCATGGGACTTTCCAGGTAAGCACAACCCCTGTTTAAAAGTCACAAACAACAAGTGAGCTGGATGCAGATGATCAAATTTTTACTCTGCTCAAATGACATACCTGAAGCACTCAGGTGACAGAAAAAGGAAGGTCATGATCATGTTTGTCAACTGAAGCCATGGGAACAGCACTTGGCCCACAGCTCCGCTGGGCTGCCTGCCCTGGTGGGATTTAATGCTTTGTCTTCCTCCATTTGCAAAGTCCTCAAAGAACAGTCAGCAGTTTACGTAGGATGTGGGATACTGGGGCAGCAAATGGCATTGGTTTATCAAATTTTAAAAAAATTTGATGCAAAACCCATGTCAGGAAAATTGGCAATTGGAATTATGTGGTTGCATTACTTGATGACAGCATATTATTTGATAAAAAACAGAGACATCACTTTGCCAACAAAGATCAAAGCTATGGTTTTTTTTTTCCCAGTAGCCATGTACAGGTGTGAGAGTTGGACCATAAAGAAGGCTGAGCACCAAAGAATTGATGCTTTTGAACTGTTGTGTTGGAGAAGATACTTGAGGGTCCCTTGGACAAACCAGTCAATCCTGAAGAAAATCAACCCTGAATATTCACTGGAAGGACTGATGCTGATGCTCCAGTACTTTGGCCACTTGATGACTCACTGGAAAAGACCCTGATGCTGAGAAAGATTGAAAGCAAAAGGTAAAGGGGCCAGCAGAGGATGAGACGGTTAGATAGCATCAGTGACTCAAAGGACATGAATTTGAGCAATTCTGGGATACAGTGAAGGACAGAGGAGCCTGGTGTGCTGTATAGTCCACGAGGCTGTAGACAGTTGGACATGACTTGGTGACTGAACAACAACATTACCTGGTGAAGACAGACAAGCATGTGGATTCTGGATTCTGGGCCTGTGTTTCCTCTCCCTTCTTCCACTGTCATTCCAGAAACTGCAGCACTGATGGAGAGCACCCCAGAAGGCTGCTTCAGAGGAGGAAGCAATGCTTTTCCCTCCAAAATCCAAGGCAGTACTTTCCCCTGGTGGAGGGTCCAGGCCTCAACCTCAGCAGCTAGACCGGCAGCCCAGGGGCCTGATGTGAAGGAGCAAAACCTTAGGTTTTGTAAAACTTGTCCCAGGACTGCCTTTCCTTCCAGGAAACTACTTCAGAGGTCACGGCGCTGAACTGCTGGTGAAATGCTTAGGTCTTCTCAGAGAAGAGAGGGAAGGGAGGCTGGAGAGGGTGTCAGTCCAACATAGATGCCCCTGGGAGGCTGACAGGCTGCTCGGCACAAACCTGACTCTCTCGCAGAAATCTCCCTTGCGTCGCTGCGGCCCCCAGGCCTCTCTGTCATCAAGATCCTGCAGCCAGGGCAGAATTAAGTGCTGCTCAGGGCTGGGTTCCAGTCCATAAGTCAGCTCTGGCATCCCGGACCTGCTGTGCCCGCCTTGCTGTGTGACCCTCAGTCGGGTGTCTGAGCAGCTCTAGGTTTCAGGTGTCTCTCCTGCCTGTAGAACACGTCCTGTTCTTGTGTGGCCTGTGTGTGGCATCACAGCAGAATCTCATAACCAAGAAGAAGTCCAAGTTTTCTGTGTCTGACTTGAAGGAGGATTTATTTGGCTGCATGTGAAAGACTCCAGATAACAGTAACTTGAACCCGGCCAAAGTTTCTTTCCTTTTGATGGCAAAGCCTGAAGGAAGGCCCTTGAGGGCAGTGTGAGGGCCCCAGGCCACCTGCTCAGCTGTCCAGAGGGTGTGGTTTTGAGCCTCAAGGTCCAAGGTGAGCTTCCACTGTCTTGTCCATGCCCCCTGGGCAGGATGGAGGAAGAGGGGGTGGGGGAGCAGTGGGGGTGGGGAAAGGAGAGACATGACACCCCCCGGCCCCTTCCCCCTCCTCCTGCTTAAGGGATCTTGTT
>SJYC01094422.1:0-16056 GCA_006408675.1 Madoqua kirkii
GGTTGGGAAGATCCACTGGAGAAGGGAATGGCAACGCACTCCAGTATCCTTGCCTGGATAGTCCCAGGGACAAAGGCTACAGTTCATGGGATGGCAGAGTCAGACAGACTGAGGAACACTTAAGCTTTCACATAAACTCCAGGCCCCCAAGGGAACTAATATGAACAGTTGGATATATATTCTTTCCTGTCTTTCTTGATTGACATGTAAAATGCACAAACCTTTCTGTCTCCCCACATTTATTTTTTTAAATGAGAACTGCATTTTAGAGATAAAATATATTTTTCCAAATATGTAGTTTGCTTGTTTCTAATACATAGCAAATCATTTTATTGGAACTTATATGTGGCTCTAACCTGTTCTTTATAATAACTGCATAATCACTCATAGTTAAATGCACTGTAATTTCTTCTGCCATTCCCCAATAGAATATATAGATTATTTCCTTTTATTGTCACTGTAAATAATGTTGCAAGAAACAACCTTGTACACTATGTCTTTCTGTGAGATGTTTGATCAAAGGGTCTGCAGTGAGTTCCACTTGGTCACTTCCTGAAGACTCCTAATTTGCAGGTGGGTGCGGGGCAGGGGGTGCTGGTCTCAGCCTTCAGCCCCCTTTCACAGACTGGGGACTGAACTATATAACTCTAGCTAGTGAGTGACAGAGTGGAGTCTTGAGCTCAGAAGTGACTCCCTCTCCACCCGCCCCAGATAAAAACCCTTGCTCCCCCTTCACTGCCAGGGGACTCCTGCTTCTCTAAGGAGGGGGAGAGACGCTGGGACAGCCAGCTAATTCTTTAGCCACCTCAGCACTTTGTGGAGCATCCTGTTTTTGTGTTGGGGTGTGTTGGGGAGGATGGGTGACCTAACTTCAGGTCAGCTAGGCAGCCACACCCCTTCAGAGTCACTTCCTCGATTCCTGGAATCCCCACTGCCGAGGTTTCTAGCTCCTGGAAGGATGCAGTGCACCCCTCTCCAACCTGAGGATACACCCAGGGTGCCCTTGACCCATGACATACACTGACCACGGTGGCCACTCAGAGAAAGTGACTGCCTCCCTTCCCCACCTGGCTGGAGGGAAGAGGGCAGTTTCTTCCATCTCTAGGGACTCTGTGCATCTTGAGTCTTCTAGCCAAGTCACTGCCATCACTGTCCACGGACAAATCAAAGTCTTCAGCTCTGAAAAACCCCAGTTCAAGAAACAGCCTTCCTCACTCCACTTGGGCCTGTCAGCTCTACCTGATAACGTGAAGTTCTCAGTTCTTCTCAGCCTGGGCTTAGCAGTCAGCCCAGCCCAGAAGCAGGACAGGAGCCAGCCCCACACTGTTGATGCTGTTTAGTCCCTAAGTCGTGTCTGACTCTCTTGCAACTTTATGGACTGTAGTCCACCAGGCTCCTTTGTCCATGGATTTCCCTGGCAAGAATACTGGAGTGGGTTGCCATTTCCTCCTTCAGGGAATCTTCCCAACCCAAGGATCGAACCTGTGTCTCCAGCATTGGCAAGCAGATTCTTTACCTCTAAGCCACCAAGGATGCCCAGCCCCACATTGCTCACCTTTTACCTGCAAGTGGCTTTCACAGTATAGGACATTTTGTTTTCATCAACCTACCCTCTGTTACTCAGGGGCATATATTTAGCTGTTGCTTTTCTAACGTTTTGGGAAGTGCTGATTTTGTGCTTTTCAGAGTGAAGACAGAGGCCAGAAGCATCTTGATTTTGTTTTTGCATCTTGTATGTTGATTCAGCAGTTGGAAAGCTGTTGCATGTAAGGATGTTTCTGAGTTTGGAAAAGGCTGGGAACAAGGCTCTGGCAGAGCCCTGGATGGTGGGGGCAGGGTAAGAGTAGAGTCTGTGTTGTCATTTTAAGTCATGGGATCAAAAGCTCCTTGAAGGGCAGTGACTATGTCCTCTTGCTTCTGAGTCCTCAGCACCTGTGTGAGGTCTGCCCTGGAAAGTGCTTGATAAATAGAACTGGGCAAATGCAGGCAGAAGCTGAGCTCAAAGGTGGGCCCTAGGCCAGGAATGACTGTGTCAGTCTTGGGGGAAGCCAGTGTCTTAGGGGTGGGGGATCCAAGGGTGGCTAGAGCCCAAGCAGGAGGGAACCCCTCCACAGCTCTGCTGTAGCCCCTGGAGCAGACTTTTGGGGGACTCACACATTGGTACCACGGCTTTCCAGGCTGGGCCTTGCTGGGGGGGGAGGAGGCTGCAGGTGGTACCAGGTGAGTAGCTGTGCCCAGTGGCAGCCCTGTGTGCTCCAGAACTGCGGGCGGGGGGGCCCTCCTCCTGTGAAGCTCTCTGGGCGGTTTATTTCTGCAGCATCAGTTCTGTTCTGAGGGCTGAAATCCACTGGCCAGGCCTAGCAACAGTCACCAAGAGAAACAAACAGCAGAGGAAGCCTGGGCCATAGCTGACTCCCTTTTGGAGGGATGGCTCTGAGGGAGGCATGTCATCCCCTGCAAGATGGTCTCGTGGGGGTGGGTGGAGGCAGGGAGCCGACCATGGACCCTTGGGAGGGCCGTGCACAGGGAGGGGAACACAGCTATCTGTTCTGTGTAATTAGATTGAACTTATTTCCTTCTGTGGCACAGAGCTGGAGAGTCAGGGTTCTCAAAAAATGTTATCTTATCTCATTTTGTGTAATGTCACAATGGCACAGCTGGAATGGGAAGAAAGAACATTTCTGAGACATTCCCGGTCCGCTTCATGGATTGCGTTCTGTTCATGCGGCGTTGAAGTCAGTCTGATGCTGAGGTCTCCAGGAGCCCAGGGCAGACGACACAACACTATATTTATGTAATCAGCCCACAGACATACAGGAAGGCGCTCTTTCTGGATAAATCTAAGGCCTGAGGGAGAGAAGCTGAGAGATCAGACAAGGCAGTCCCCTGGGCCCCAGCATCTCTGCTCAAGAACCTGCCACAGCTGCTGACCTAGCTTTGTCCTGGAGGGGAAATGAGAGAAACAGAGAAATAAACCTGGGGCAGCTGAGTTCCCCTTTGAGTCACTGTCCTGGAGTGACTCTGTGAAGGGGGGCAGCCCTCCGAGGTGGCACTGAAAAACGTCAGGGAACAAAAGAGGATGACCATGCAGTTCTTTTCAAGATGAGAAGACGAGACACAGGAGGTGGGCTGGGATCCTGGGCAGGCCCTGGCGGCCTTGCCTCCACCCACGCAGTCTCTTCTCCCCTCCAGCTTTCTGGTTGCTGTCTTCGTGGGGCACCAGCCGTCACTGGACGCGGACGCATCCTCCAGGGCACTTTGCCTGGGGCGGGCTCCCTAGGACAGCCTGGCTGGAGGGACCAGTGGCTGTGCCTCAGCCCTTCCTGACGGCTGGATGCTGTGATGCCCCTCAGGGTCTCTGTTCTTGCCCGCCTGCCCTCTGGCTCTTGCAGTGACATGGGACCCCGGCAGGCTGGGCTCCGAGCACAGTGGCCCCCTGCAGCTCTCCCCCCAGGTGTAGGTCTCTGGTGGGCTGCAGTTTGCTGTGCTAGAAAATCAGTGATGGATCCAGATCTCAGGAGTGGACAAGCCACCAGGAAATACCTCCAGCTTCCTGAAGAGGGGGGTCTCTGTGTCTCGGATGTTGAGGACAACACATGGCATTTTGTGATGTGCTGGCATTTCTCCTCACGACCACACTGGCCCCTGTGGTCACCACATGCTTGTGTCACCAGGAAGATTGCCCGTCTAGCTCCTTCCTCTCCCTCTGATCCCCATGTCCCTCTGCCAGATCATCAAGCCACTGGCCCCTCGGAGTCTGGATTTCACAGAAATGTACGTGCATACGGCTCAGGACTGGAAGGGACCTCTGGAAGCAGTTGTTACATCTGTTGTGCTACTAGTTTTCCATCACTTTCAAGTACATTTCCTCATTTCTTTATAAGGACTGCCATCCACCCGGTGGACAGCACAGACATGGACACCAAGGTCTGGGGAGCATCATGACTTACTGAAGGTCATGCTGACTCTGATCCATGCCTTTTCTGGAGCTGCACACCCCCGGGCCTCCTTATCCTTTCCCTCCTCCTTGGACCAGCCCCAGCTCTGGTGCTAAAGGGCCCCATCATAGCTCAGTCCAGCCTTGGCCGCCCCTAGACAGGGCTGTGGGGGCAGCAGTCAGGCTGGGAGCCTCCTGACTTGAGCAGGAGTTTGAGTGGTAGCAGCTGGTTCTCTTGAGCCCTGTCCCGGCTGGTAAGTCTGGAGGCCTTTGTATAAGTGCCCCACCGTGGGGTCCAGTACAGGAGCAACTCAAACACAATCTGGAAGCATCCTTGGTCATGGCCCATCCATGGCAAGCCTGAAATTGAAATGGCTGAACACACGTGAAGCCCCGGTTGTGGCCCTAAGGGTGGCTAATGACTCACGGGGTGATTTCATCTCAGAATCTGCACTCTTTTTGGTCCGTGTGTCTGGTGGCCCAGATGCCTGGGACTCTGATCAGCCTTCACACACAGACTCTCCCACAGGCCTCAATTCAGTGAGATCTGTGTGCTCTGGACCCCTCCCAGAACAGTTTCAATGAGAGGATGAAATACCCCAGATCCTACAAGGGAAAAGGCCATGTCTTAGGACTCCACACCATGGGTGTTCACACATCCCAGAGGAAAGGAAGATTCCCTCATCCCTCCAGGCCAGGTCACAGCTGACCATCTGCTCCTTGTGGTCTGATAGGTCTTTAGTTCAGCTTCAGCAAGTCTTCTCTGCTGCCCCCTGACCCCTGGGAAGCCAGATGAATGGTGACGGGAAGGTGAGAGTCTGATGTGTTTCTGAAGACCTGTTCTGGCAGAAGCACACAGGTGAAGGACCCTGGTTTGTGGTGATGCTTCCTGATGCCTCTGGGAGTGAGCCATCCAGCTGAGGGTCAGTGATCAGGGCCAGGTCCGGGGGGAGCACAGAAGGGGCAGCCAAGTGAGCTGGGGAGAGGAGCAGTTGAGGAATGAGGAGCTTCTGCCAGGCTGGGAAGGGAGCGGGGTGAGAAGCGGGGGTTGCTGTGCCATCTGGGGCTGCAGATGGATATAGGGGCTGCAGATGGATGTAAGGGCTGGCAGGGCTGCCAACAAGGGCCTCAGATGTGGTTTGCAGGGAGTCTGTGAGCACTTTAAGTCCAGCGGGGACATCCAGTCACCTTGTGAGGCTGCCGACGGGCAGGATTGTAAGGAGTGTCAGGCTGCAGAGTGTCTGGCAGAGCATGGAAGCCCAACACTCAATTCTAGATCTCACATAAACAAGAGGAGACTTCCTTGCTCCTCCAGGGTGAGACATCTTTGCTCAGAGCCAGGAGGCTCAAGCTGGCCTTCTCCCCACACAGGAGAGGTTGGTGTTATGGAGCCAGTTGCTCTGGTCTGCAAAACTTAGCAACGTCGTAGGAGGCTGAGATGCTCCTAGGGGTTATTGAGACAGAAGGCCCTTTCTAATCTGTGCTGATAAAAAGAATCAGCTCATGTTAATAGGTGGCAACAGTAGGCTTGGGACTCTGGCCATCACCAGTGGCTCCTCTGCAGTCTTAAGAATGGTCTTTGGTACCAGAAGAATGCTGAATTGAGGCTGGGGTTTGTGGGAGGGTCAAGGGTTGCCAGGGTTAAGGGTGTGGCAGAGACTCCTTTAAGCTCAATGCACTGGGCCTGCCAGCAGATACCTGTCTGAAGACGTACAAGAACCACCCCTACCCTGGCTGCCCACCCCCCGCCCCAAACACACCCGAGAGGCTCTGACTTAGTTTAAGGCTTTCTCCCTGATAGAGAGTAGGTCCCATTGAGGTCGTGGGTTAAACCCATTTCACCTGCCTTCACTAAACATGGTCATTTTAAGAACCTGAGGCCGCTAACATGTTTGCCTGAGTTGTTTTCTAGAAACTTGGACTCAGCTGTGTCTAGGAGCTGAGTTGGTTGAGACTGGATGGAACCGCCCATCCTTTATCTGCGCGAGCGGGAGCACGTGGCCTGTTACTACTTCTGGCCCATAGCGGAGTCACGCATGCGCAGAACAGCCATCTCCCCGCTTTTCCTCGTCACTTTCCCCACGCTCCCCGAGCAAACACTCTTTGCTGCAAATTTCAGCGTCTCAGCGTTCAGGAAACAAACCTGGCTGGTGACATTGGAAGTTCTTTCTTCCCTCTCGTGCCTGGGACTTTGCATCTTGGAAGAGTTGATGGGAGACTTTCCAAGTGAGGTTCGTATGGTGAAGGCGCCGGGGCTGGACACCGAGGGAAGAGGTGGGGGGTTGCCCAGGATGTGGGGGAGCAGAGAGCAAAGGCCAGTCTCCAGCTGCTCTCCACTGGCTTCACCGTCCGGCTGAGCTGACCTAGGCCTGGCCATGTTTCTCCTTAGGCCTAGCCGAGGTGGGACGGCTTGACCTCAAGGCTTCTGCTAGACCTCCCTGCACCCTGGTTCAGCCTGAAACCCAGAAGGGTAGGTTGTTCCAAGGAGACCAAAGTGCGGGCCGTCCTCAGCTTGGGCCAGGGTGTGCTCTGAACGCTCTTAGTTCATGTGGTTACTGTGCTATAGAAGCAGTGCTGTCCTGGAGGGTGATCTGGGCACTTGGATCAGCCCGCAAAGGCTTGACTGACCCATGAGGTGTCCCGCGTGGTTTTGACAGAGGTCTTGGGTCCCCAGCTTTCCTCTGAAGCTTGGCTCGGAGCAGGTGGCGGTGGGGCCTCTCCTGGGGAGAACGTGGGCAACAGGAAGGGAAGGGAAAAGGAGAAAGAAAGGGCGGGTGTGTGGGATTGAGGTCGTGGGTTAAACCCATTTCACCTGCCTTCACTAAACATGGTCATTTTAAGAACCTGAGGCCGCTAACATGTTTGCCTGAGTTGTTTTCTAGAAACTTGGACTCAGCTGTGTCTAGGAGCTGAGTTGGTTGAGACTGGATGGAACCGCCCATCCTTTATCTGCGCGAGCGGGAGCACGTGGCCTGTTACTACTTCTGGCCCATAGCGGAGTCACGCATGTGCAGAACAGCCATCTCCCCGCTTTTCCTCGTCACTTTCCCCACGCTCCCCGAGCAAACACTCTTTGCTGCAAATTTCAGCGTCTCAGCGTTCAGGAAACAAACCTGGCTGGTGACATTGGAAGTTCTTTCTTCCCTCTCGTGCCTGGGACTTTGCATCTTGGAAGAGTTGATGGGAGACTTTCCAAGTGAGGTTCGTATGGTGAAGGCGCCGGGGCTGGACACCGAGGGAAGAGGTGGGGGGTTGCCCAGGATGTGGGGGAGCAGAGAGCAAAGGCCAGTCTCCAGCTGCTCTCCACTGGCTTCACCGTCCGGCTGAGCTGACCTAGGCCTGGCCATGTTTCTCCTTAGGCCTAGCCGAGGTGGGACAGCTTGACCTCAAGGCTTCTGCTAGACCTCCCTGCACCCTGGTTCAGCCTGAAACCCAGAAGGGTAGGTTGTTCCAAGGAGACCAAAGTGCGGGCCGTCCTCAGCTTGGGCCAGGGTGTGCTCTGAACGCTCTTAGTTCATGTGGTTACTGTGCTGTAGAAGCAGTGCTGTCCTGGAGGGTGATCTGGGCACTTGGATCAGCCCGCAAAGGCTTGACTGACCCATGAGGTGTCCCGCGTGGTTTTGACAGAGGTCTTGGGTCCCCAGCTTTCCTCTGAAGCTTGGCTCGGAGCAGGTGGCGGTGGGGCCTCTCCTGGGGAGAACGTGGGCAACAGGAAGGGAAGGGAAAAGGAGAAAGAAAGGGCGGGTGTGTGGGTGGGTGGGTGTGTGTGTGTGTGTGTGCGCGTGCGTTGGGGGCTTTATGGAGGTGAGGGGAGCCAGGCTCACACAGTTCTTCGACTGCTCCAGGAGCAGAATTCGACAGAGCCACAAGGGGCCGCTTAGCAGAAGGCCCGGGGCGCTCCCAGGTCTGTTGGGCGTACATGTGTGCCCTTCAGAGCTTCAGGATTTGGTGTGCTTTTGAGTCTGGTGATTTTTTTTTTTGTCTACTTAAAAAAAAAAGTATAATTCACATATAGTGAAATGGACCCTTTTAGAAAAAAATATAGTTGATTTACAATGCTGTGTTAATGACTGGTAAACAGCAAGATGATTCGGTTTTGCATATACATTCTTTTCTATTATGGCTTATCATAGAATATTGAATATAGTTCTCAGTGCTAAGCAGTGGGAACTTGCTTATCCGTTCTGTATGTAAAAGCTCACACCTGCTAACCCCAGTCTCCTGCTCCATCCTTCCTCCATCCCCCACCCCCTTTGCAGCCAGCATCTGTTTTCTCTGTCCATAATTCTCTTTTGCAGACAGGTTCATTTGTGTCGTGTTTTAGATTCCACGTATCAGTGGTATCACATGGTGTTTGTCTTTCTGACTTCATTTTGTACAATAATCTCTAGGCCCATCCACGTTGATGCAGATGGCATTATTTTGCTCTTGTATGGCTGAGTAATATTCTGGTGTATATGGAACTGCCTCTTTGTTGGTTCATCTGTCAGTGGACTGTTAGGCTGCTTCCATGTCTGGGCTATTGTGAATAGCGCTGCTCTAAACATAGGGGTACATCTTTTTGAATTATAGTTTTCTCCAGGTATATGCCCAGGAGTGGGTTTGCTGGATGACATGGTAACTCTATTTTTAGTTTTCCAAGCAACCTGCATGCTATTATCCACAGTGGTTGCACCAGTTTACATTCCCATGAATAGTGTAGGGGATTTTCCTTTTCTCCACACCCTCTTCAGCATGAAATGAACCCATTTAGTGGACAGTTCTTGAATTTTGACATAATGTATACAGTTGTGTAACTACCATTGCAGTTAAGAACATTTCATTGTACCCTCCCTCCAGGTAAGTGATGGTTTTTCTAACTGTTATGAATGATTTTCAATTTTATTTCTCCATTGGCTATCATTGGTAAAGAACATTCCATTAAATTTTATGAGTTAATATTTTATCTTGCAATATTGATGAACTCTTACTAGTTATAATGACTCATCTAATGGTCCTGTTGAATTTCCCATGCAGATGATCCAATGTACAAATAAAGACAGCTTTATCATCTCTTCAAATTCTTTTAGCTCCTGTTTTGTTTTCTTGTCTCAGTGATTGCCAGGATCTCCAGATTTATAATAAGTCATCATGATGATGGTAGACATATTTAGGTTTTTCTATTAAGTGTAATGTTTTGTTGACTATGATTTTTTTGTTATTGAGATATTGTCAAAATAAGAAAATACTTTTATATTCCCAGCTGAGATTTAAAAAATAAAAATCATAATAGGTATTGAATATTACCAGTACTTTTCTGCATTTATTTTCATAACATGATTTTTTCCCCTTTAGTTCTTAGTACCTTAGGTCTTAATGTTATACTGATGTTCTGATCCTAACATATGCTTAATTTAAATTTCTAGAATAAACTTCTTGATACTGTTGCATCATCAATACCTGTTAGATTTGGTTGTCTAATATTTTTTTAGGATTCACAAGTATAAAGAACATTTATTTTTTATTCTTCTTACTAGTTTCAGAGTCAGGCATATGATGGTGATTATCTATTCCTTGGAAGTGTGACAGATTACATCCACGATATCTGTCTTAATTTGGGCTGCTGTAGCAAAAATACCATAGACTTGGTGGCTTAAACAACATTTATTTCTTATGGTTCTGGAGGGTGGCAAGTCCAAGGTGCCAGGAGGTTCAGTGTCTGGTGAGGACCTGGTTCATAGACCGTTGTCTTGTTGCTTTACCCTCACATGGCTGGAAGTGAATAAGGGAGGTCTCTGGAGTCTATTTTGTAAAGGCACTAATCCCATGACTTGATCACCTCCCAAAGCCCCACCTCCCGATGCCTTCACATTGGTAATGAGGCTTCAACATATAAATTCCAGGAAGACACAAATATTTAATAGCTTAAGAATACCCTTTGGGTCTGGTTACTTTTGCAAATGCTCAGTTTCCCTAATACTTATTGGTCTATTCAGTATTTCTTCCTGTGCCATTTCAAAAGAATTTTCATTGAGTTAAAATGAACATACAGCATTATATTCATTTCTGGTATACAACATTATGATCTGATATTTGCATATATTGCAAAATGATCACTATGATAAGTCTAGTTATTATCTGTCACCACACATAGTTGCAATGTTTTTTTTGTGATGAAGACTTCTAAGACACTCTCTCAGCAAGTTTCAAATGTACAACTTAGGATTATTAACTATAGTCACTGCTGTACATTGTTATATCATCAGTGACATATTATTTATAATGGGAAGTCTGTGCCTTTGATCCCCTTTGCCTTTCCCATCCTCATTTAAAAATTTTACATATATCCAGAAATACACCTTGCCTAGACTTTCTGTGTTTATTAAAGCTGAGTAGTTAATATTTTTATTATTGTTATATCACTGTGTCAGAGTTGATCGTATTTTTTCTTTTTAAACTTTTTATTTTTCATTGAAATATAGCTGATTAATAGTGTTATAGTTTCAGGTGGACAGCAAATGGACTCAGCCATACATATGCATGTATCCATTCTCTCCCAAACTCCCCTCCAATCGAGGCTGCCTCATAACATTGAGCAGAGTTCCCTGACATTGAGCAGAGTTCCCTGTGCTGTATAGTAAGTCTTTGTTGGTTATTCATTTTAAATACAGCAGTGCATATGTGTCCATCACAAAATCCCTAATTAATCCCTTCATCTCTAATTCACATTATCTCTTTTTTTCTTGACCAGTTATGCCAGTGGTATGCCTACCTGATTAGACAGGTTTATCTTCTGATTTGTTTCTACTGGCCAAAGCAGATCCAGTGTTCTTTAAGAATTAGCCAAACCTTTCTCACCTTCTGGTAGTTCTTGTCCTCTTCTCAGGTTTGGGGAATTTTCCAAAAAAAACTTTTAAGTTCTGGGCAACTTCCCAAACCAGATAATTGCTTGGACATCACATTTCAGAGTTTGAAATATATAAATTAAATGTGATTTAATTTATTATTTGATAGAAAAGACCTACTAGATTGGTTATCTCACCATCCAACCCCATAATTCAGGGAAATTAGGGTCCAAGGGGAAATCAGGCTACTATTAAATAATAAAACAAATATGAAAATTACAACAGTGGTAAGATTTAGGAGTGGGGAAAGGCTATGAGAAGTGATACAAGAAGCACTGACTCAATTATGACCATCAAGGAAAATTTCTCTGATTAAGTGATAGGAGTTATCTTGGTGAGGAAGAGAAGGAACAGCATGAGTAAAAGTCCTAAGGCAGGGAGCCAATGAGATGGGATGAGAAGGATTAAATGAATACATTCAGGGATTTCTGCAGTCCAGTCTGAATCGGTGGTATTGATAGTATTACGTTGGCCGAAACGTTCATTTGAATTATGCTGTCAAATGTTACGGAAAAATCTGGATAAACATTCTGGCCAATCCAATATGTTTAGACAGAGAAAAGTTGAGGAAAGTCCTAGGTTATAAACTGAAAGGTATATACATTAAAATTGGAAAAACCCCACAAGATAAAAATCCTGTTGGTATCCTGAGAAAAATAATTGCAAAGATGTATTTCAATAACTGAACGTACCCTCAGAAAACAAAAAAAATGTCTCTGGAAGAGTTTGAAATTGTTCCTGCATTGATTTGAAATGATCAAAACTCAAAATGTTACAGGTTAAAATGGAAAATAATTAAAAATGATTCTTTGGGATAATATAAACCAAAGCAATATGTTAGATCTGGAATATATTCAACTTTCCCATCATTGCATATTGAAGACAAATATATTTTCAACTTATAAAGTAGTATTTGCTTAATTGCATGAAGAAGAGCTGATTAGTTAAATTTCAACTCTGCAACAGCCAGCCTTTCCTAAGAACACAGACTCAGATGTGCATGCCCTGGCACCTCTTTCTGCATTGTGCCATATACCAGCTTTTTGGTTGAACGATAATGTCTGCAAGTACCACATATCTCTTGATGAGAATGAGGTATAGGTTTGCTTAAAAGTTACTAACTTCAGTTGCCCCAAATATGTGACTGTAAGTGATAAATCTGGGCCCAAAAAAGAGGCAAGAAATTGAGATGATGTAATTTATAGCTTCTTTCCCAAAGAAGTTGATGCAAGATGATTTGTTCATCTTAATAACATTTTAATAGATTCTTTCCCATAACACGTATTGCAAACCAGAACATTAAGCACTGCAGAAGCCTTATTATGGCTATGGATTTAGTAATGTGACAAACAGATTGCCTTGGTTATAAAACCTGAGATTGCTTTCTTTGGTTTTGCAGCATATGGAATTCTTCTGGTGAACCATTAAACATGCACCATGCTTTTCTAATTAAAACTAACGATTCCCTTTGTCACCATTTATCCCATCATTTCCTGGTGCAGAAACTTTCATAGCATCATAGGATAAAGGCCAAACATCATAGTCTAAAATGCAGTTCCTCCATGACCTTCCTTTCTGCTCTTGCTACCCTTTAGGCTCTCTTGAAAGTGAAAGTCACTCAGTTGTGTCCTACTCTCTGTGACCCCGTGGACTGTAGCCTGCCCGGCTCCTCTGTTAATGGAATTCTCCAGGCCAGAATACTGAAGTGGGTCGCTGTTACCTTCTCCAGGCGATCTTCCCAACCCAGGGATTGAACCCATGTCTCCCACATTGCAGGCAGATTCGTTACCATCTGAGCCACCAGGGGAACCTAGTAAACAGTCTATATGACTTCTCCAAATGTGACTGGTCCCTTCCTGCCTCTGTAGCTTACTCAGTTCTCCTTGTAAAGTTCTTCACTTTCTCTCTTCCATCTTGGCCTGCTGAAGCCCTTGCAGTTCTTTCAGAATCATCTCAGATGTACCACGCATCCTGGAAGCTTTCCTTGGTCTTTCTAGTTATGCTTCCCAAACTGGGTTCCTCAGAACACCAATTCTATGGACCATAGAAGGACACTGCTTTCTGGAGAGTCACGAAACGAAAGGAGTATCTTAAATGCTCAGAGAAGTTGTACAGTAAAGACATCTGTTAATTTTTGTTCAGCTCAGCACTTCCTAAACTTGGTGTGACCATGAATTTTCCTTCCAAATGGTACTTGTTAACGTCATAGAGAGCAGACTTTGAGAAATATTCCTCTGCTAGTCTGTGTTCCCTGCTTTTAGGTCCTTATTTATTCATTCACTTCAGTTCAGTTCAGCCACTCAGGCATGTCTGATTCTTTGTGACCCAATGAATCGCAGCACGCCAGGCTTCCCTGTCCAACACCATTTTTCAGAGTTCACTCAAACTCATGTCCATTGATGCCATCCAGCCATCTCATCCTCTGTCGTCCCCTTTCTCCTCCTGTCCCCAATCCCTCCCAGCATCAGAGTCCTTTCCAATGAGTCAGCTCTTCTCACGAGGTGGCCAAAGTACTGGAGTTTCAGCTTTAGCATCATTTCTTCCAAAGAACACCCAGAGCTGATCTCCTTTAGAACGGACTGGTTGGATCTCCCTGCAGTCCAAGGGACTCTCAAGAGTCTTCTCCAACACCACAGTTCTAAAGCATCAATTCTTCGGTGCTCAGCTTTCTTCATAGTCCAACTCTCACATCCATACATGACTACTGGAAAAACCATAGCCTTGACTAAACGGACCTTTGTTGGCAAAGCAATGTCTCTGCTTTTCAATATGCTATCTAGGTTGGTCATAACTTTTCTTCCAAGGACTAAGTGTCTTTTAATTTCATGGCTGCAGTCACCATCTGCAGTGATTTTTGGAGCCCAAAAAGATAAAGTCTGACACTGTTTCCACTGTTTCCTCATCTATTTCCCATGAAGTGATGGGACCAGATGCCATGATCTTCATTTTCTGAATGTTGAGCTTTAAGCCAACTTTTTCATTCTCCTCTTGCACTTTCTTCAAGAGGCATTTTAGTTCCTCTTCACTTTCTGTCATAAGGGTGGTGCCATCTACATATCTGAGGTTATTCATATTTCTCCCGGCAGTCTTGATTCCAGCTTGTGCTTCTTCCAGCCCAGCGTTTCTCATGATGTACTCTGCATAGAAGTTAAATAAGCAGGGTGACAATATACAGCCTTGAGGTACTCCTTTTCCTATTTGGAACCAGTCTGTTGTTCCATGTCCAGTTCTAACTGTTGCTTCCTGACCTGCATACAGATTTCTCAAGAGGCAGGTTAGGTGGTCTGGTATTCCCATCTCTTTCAGAATTTTCCACAGTTTATTGTGATCCACACAGAACAGATAAGATATTTATAGACTGTATACTAAGTGTAGAGAAGGATTAAAAAAATGACTCAGGCTTAGAGTCTGGCGAGAAGCTTAAAGTCTAGTAGGGGAAATAAGACAGTAATGGCTATCCAAGGTTGGCTGTGTCACATGTCCCAATGCAGGCACCAGTGAGATGCTGTGCAGGCTCAGGGTGGAAGACAACCTTTCAACCCAGGGAATATCCATCTGGGTCCTTCAAGAAACAGATTCCCAAAGTGTGCTTTGTAGCCAACTAGGAGTTCCTGGATGATTTTAGATTATATATTAATGAATATTAACAATGTTTAGGTATTAAATATGAATTTGGAAATGTCACTAGTTGCCCAGAGTTTTTGGTGGTGCTGTTGGTTCCCATAAATTATATAAGTTAAAAGCTTGAGAGATACTTTTAAATGAAATAGTAAATAGATAATAAAATGGGAAATACAGAGAAAAATGTAGATTCCAAGACAGGATTAACTGTGCAAGGATTGATTAGGGAGGTATGAGCTCTGAGAAAACGGGGAAGGAGTTGAGAAAACCTGGGAGAGCCATCCAGCCACTGTGCAGCCTGACCCCTGAGTGAAAGAGAAATTGAGGGTTAGAAGGAAGAGAGGGCCACCCAGGGAAGATGTGGCTAGGCCATCGGGAGTCCTTGAGCCAAAGCTAGCCTCAGAGCTGTCTGGAGCCATCTGTTATGCTCAGTCATGGCTGGGAGCAGGCCGGGGGTGGTGTGGCCTCCGCACAGGGATAGCACTGAGTCCAGAGTGAAGCCGCTGGTCAGTCTTGTCGTTGCCGGCGCATGAAGTGTGTTTCCATGGCTGCAGCTGAGCACTGGAGCTGGGTGAGGGGTTCACAAGCTGGCACTGGTGCTTGTCCTTGATGTCGTATTGGAACGTAGAGGTGAGAGAGAAGTGTTCCGGGTAAGATGAGCGGTAACGCAGAAGCAGGAAAATTGGAATTGCCCGTGGAAAACATCATTTCATTTATGGTTGGAATGTAAGGTATGGGAGAGCTGTTAAAAGTTACTGGTGTGAATTCTGGAGTCAGGCAGCCTGGCTAGAATCCCAGCTTCTCCCTTATATTGGGTGAGGCCCCTCACATCTCTTTCTTCCACTTTCCTCTCTTTACTGTGGGAATAGTGATGGGGTGGTTGTGTCATTCCAACAACAATCTTTGAAATCAACTAGGTGTCTGATGTAACAAACCCGAATGAGTGTAGACCCCACAGTTGAGGGCTGAGTAGCACTGAAGTGACTGCCTGCACTTAAGATAGCAGCTGCCAGCGAGGTCCCCAGGCTGCTTGCACGTCTGCCCAGCTGGCTGCACATTCAAGATTTTCCACTTGCTCACCCCTCAGGTTCAATAATTCACTAGAATGACTCACAGAACTCAGAATAGAGTTTTGCTGACAATGACCACTTTTCTATTTTTTACAAAGGGTAAAACTTAGGGACAGACAGATGGGAGAGATGCAAATAGGTCAAGGAGAGGGGTGGGGGACAGGGCTTCCGTGCTTCCTCCAGGCACGGCTACTCCCCCAACATGATCAATAAGTTCACTAACCTATGTGCTTATGTTAGCATAAACACAGGTGTGGATGAGATGGGATTGTTAAGAATAGCAAAAGACACTCCTGTCTCTCAGGGGTAATGTAATGTTTATGTGAAATAGACATACGTGAAATACACTATCTTAACAATTTTTGAGTACAGTTCAGTGGTATTAGATACATGCACACTGCTATGTAGTCATCACCACCCTTCCATCCTCATGACTCTATTCAGCATATAAAACTGAAACTATGCACGCAGTGAGTAATTCCTCATTTTTGTCTCCTTCAGCCTGTCAACCAACATTTTAGTCTCTATCCTTATAGTTTTGACT